>LDUD01000065.1:0-74379 GCA_012184295.1 Dactylella cylindrospora
TATAAATATTTTATAATTTTAATTACAATACAATTATAACAAATTGTAATTAAAATTATGGTGTATAATTAAATTAATTATGTTAAAATAAAAATTTTCAAAACATATAAAATTTTTTTTTTTTTACATATAATATAAACCCTTTTAGCTGTTTTGGGACCACATACACGGAAATGATAGCCTTCAACTAGCTTGATCTGGCAAGTTTGCACAAGGCTGCGGATTTACGACTCTCAAGTTTTGAGGTTTTGCCTAGAGGAACTGATTGAAGGCCCGCTAGCAGATACTACGAAACAGCCATCTTGACATGCATGCATTTTTTTCCATAACCTTTGCAGGGATTGGCTCAGCCTCAGCAATCTTCGCATCTGGGTGTCGATACCCCAAGGCATAAGGGTGCCTTTCTAACTGGATATATTTTCAAGTGATTTTTTTTTAAAAGCACAAGATGATTCTGGGAGACTAGATCTAACTAGAAACAATAATCTTATTATTTGATCGGCTCTATAATTTAGGGCCAAGTAACCGAATAAAAGCTTAGTTCCCCAACATCCAATGCAACGTGAAGCAAGTCTGTCGTGTTGTAGCATAGTTAAAGCGCGAAAGCGATTAATCGCCTTTCTATTCCTATTGGCGTAGCTAGCTAAGATACTTAGTTTTAGTACCTGTAAATTAATAGGTTATATTTACCTGGGTATTTCTTCAGACTCAGGTACAGACACTGGAAGCTCAAAAAATTATATAAACCGCACACAAATGGGAATCTCACTTCTTGTGTGCTTTGAAGTCGATAGTAAGTAGTCAACCACTAGTCTGCAGTCGGTGGCCAAATAAAGCTAGATTTGTGATTTGTGCCCAACAGGTAATCAACCTCCGCAGACTGTGTGCGAGTGCAGGCTTCAAACTTGTATGCAACTCCGCGTTTGCTTGTTTATTCGCCTACAATTTTGCCTCGCCTGCAAGTTTGATTCTTTTTGGTGAGGGTTGCGTTTGCTAGGCTAATTTTTGGGGTGCTGTTGGTGCACCTCTGAGCGAGGAATGTTAGAACCGTGGGAGCGAAAGACACTTATGCGGGGTGGAATCCTCCGCTAAGATTTTCGGGTCCGGTTTGTATCCTGCGAAAGATACAAGCGGGTTGACTCAACCCTGGCTCATTGAAAGGCGTTTTGGTCCCATCATGCAGAGGTTGCATTGTGCTGCGAACCACGTCAGCAGTCGTCAAGGGCTAGAGGAAGGCTTGCCAACCTGTGCGCTGAACAATATATGATCGAGTAGCTCTCCGAGTCGAGTCCCTGAGCGTATGAGTGAACTTCCCGCGCTAACCTCTTGACCGCTCACCACCCGGATCTCTAGCTCTTAAGCCTTTGCATATTTTAAACGCGAACTTTCTTTTGCAAGCTCCCCTGACCCATTAATTGGGCTATTACGCCCGATCGGCATTCAAACCGATGGCACTGGAATTATCCGCCGCAATCGCGGGTCTCATAGGCCTCCTAGACATCGTGGTTGTGAAAGGGTCAAAATTCTGCTCACTTGTCAGGAACGCCGTTCCAGAGGTCCAAGGGTTAATAAAAGAGGTTATAAATCTAGGTGGAGCCTTATACAGCCTTGAAAAATATGTCAGATTATTCAACTCGATATGTGAACGTAAGGCCTCCTTGAAAACCGCTTATTGATATGGCAAACTGGACTAACAGATGGTGCTGCCGCTTCATAGAACGGGGGCTGCAAAAAGATAGCTCCATAATATATATCAAGGATTGCCAGGATTATATTTTAGAGCTCGGGGACGTTCTGGATAAATGTAGTCCGGAGGATGTGTCCAAGTGGGAAAAAGCGAAGAGTTCGCTGAAATGGACACTATCAGCAGCTCAAACGAGGGAGTTGACGGAGAAGGTGAACAGACTGAAATCAACAATCACGTTAAGTCTGCAAGCAGATAGTTTGTGAGTTTACGGTTCTAGATCCCGATGCAAGCATTACTGAGTGCGCTCTAACGGATTGGTGAATTAGGCAAGCGCTTTGCGAACTCCTTTCGAAGCAAGAGGGTGTCCAAGAAAGTCTAAGGAGGATCGAACTCGGTCAGGAGCAAGAAAGGAGGAGAAAGGAACAAAAGAAACTAAGTATGCAGCTATAAATGTTTCCACTGCACCCTGCAAAGCTTATGAGATATACCTAGGCAAGAAACATAAAGAGCTATTAAAATGGTATCCGGAATACGAGTCGAAGAAACATAACCAAATGAAAAGAGACCGGTATCCAGGAACGTCAGAGTGGTTTCGAGACTGCGAAGAGTATAAAGTCTGGCTTCGAGACGACAATTCAGTACTATGGTTTGACGGTATACCCGGAGCTGGTAAATCGGTTTTAACGTAAGCCCGTGTCCTTGAAATTTACGAGAGTCACAGAATTGCTGAATCTAATATAAAATAACTAGTTCCGCAATCATTGAAGACCTCCGACTTTTCCAAAGCGATACGGTAGCCCTGGCATACTTCCACATTGAATATTCCTCCAAAGACTCGCAAAGCTTTCAAGTTATAATTGGGCAGATCATGCTTCAGCTCACCGAACAGGTGAAAGATCCTAGCATTCTCGCATTACTTCTTCAGAAAGCGGAACGTAGCAAGTTCAAGGACTGCTCCCCCACCGAAATCCTCGAACTTACTACAATCTTATCTGGAGCCTTTTCGACAACATATCTAGTAATCGACGGCCTTGATGAATGCGATATTCCGGAGGATAGGCGCAACCTCTTGGATTTTATTTCGAATCTAGGGCGCAGCCCCCACGGATCAATCAAAAGTATTGCAACAAGTCGAACCCATCTAGATATTAAGAATAGTTTTATCGGATTTCCAAACATTTCCATCGCGGCGAGATCGACCGATGTAAAGCTCTTTGTCGCCGGAGAGCTGGAGAATAGACTGCACAGCCAAGTGGAGTTTTATGGAATAGAACTGCATGATCCGGAACTGAAAGGCGAGATTATAAGTACGCTTGTAGACAAGGCGAGTGGGATGTAAGTGCATTGTTAACCTCCGAAGGGTGCTGCGTTATCGATAGAGTAGTATGGTTTTGCTCACCGACGTGGCTCTCGTAGGTTCCAGTGGGTCCGCTGCCAGCTGGACACTCTCAGTCGTATCGGCGGTGATACCGAAAAGCGGCGTGCTCTGAATGATCTTCCAGAAGATCTCCCGGAAACTTATCGAAGAATTCTACGGCGAGTAAACAAGCGCAACCGAAAAATAGTGTTGCCCTGTTTGACCTGCGTCGTTTGGGATTCAAAACATGGATACTCTGACGAGTTGACACTTAAAGCGCTTGTTGACTTTGTCGCTCATACGCTTCAAGACAGGAGCATCAATGAGAGAGACATTCTATCAAATTGTGGCAGTCTTTTCAAGATTGTACGGGATGGTAGGGTAGAACTATCGCACTTCTCCGTGCAAGAGTTCCTCGTCAGCGCAGACGAGATATCTTCATGGTATTATATAGAGCTAGACACCCTTGATCACAAATGTCTCCGGATGACTGTTGACTACATGTCTCTCTGCAGCCGGGGCTGTCTGGAAATCAACAAAGCTCCTTGCCCCGTTGCTGAGGATTCGCACCATTTTAACGGGTTTGTGTCCGAAAACCACATTCGGTTGTTCGATGGAGCAAAACTTGAAGATTTGTTTGCAATTGGCGCCCCCTCGGGTTCAACGGCAGATCATGATCATGCCCACGGAAACATGACGGCAAGGGATTATAACATATCAACAAATATGCTTTATATTATAAGGGATTGCCTCCCAGTATACTTCGATCTTCCAGAAGTATCGCTTAACGATGCGATTCACTGTCGACCTTACATCCAATGCTTTCTAGATGACGGGTTACCGACGGCCCTGACGACCCTGACGACCCCGACGGAACTGGTTATGGGTATAACCTTAGCTGATGCATATCTCGCTGGATATTTCGGCAAGGATAAATGCACTGACGAGGAGGTTGTTTCCCACCTCTTAAACCAACAAAGAGTAGATATTAGGACACTATGTCTTACTTTTTACACCGCCACCTTAGATTCTAGGGAATTGGCCGTCGAAAAGTTTTCTCTCTGGCTTTCGAGTCTGGAGCCTGAGGAAGCCTATACGCACGTTTCGAATGCTCTAATAGATTGCTGGGAGAGTTTGGCACATCTAGAATGGGATGGCGAAAACTATGGTATCGATTTCCATAAATGTGTATTTTCCGCAGTTTACAACAGTCAAAAGTTTTCCGGGGATGACATGATGAATCTTTTGAAAATTGTGGTTGCATATGGATGGCTCCTGGAGGTCTTTGAAACGCCACCGAATAACGCCTTGGAATGTTTCAAGTGGATTATAAAGAGCTCGGTAGAAACGGTTTACCTCGAGGACCTAGTTGACATGGCAATACACAGGTTGTTAACCACGGAAGAGAAAGTTGAATTGCTTCACCTCGCAATAGATGAATCGTTTGATCATGAAGGTTCGATTCTCACTGGCAAACTAGAGATTTGTTTTGAGCTATCCACCGAATACCAGTCGGGAGATACAAATGTTGTCAATTCCATACACGATGGAGAAACTGCGGTAACGAGAGTTCTAAAACTTGTCAGCCGGTTCCTGCCTCAATTCGACGAAGCGGAATTGCCCCAAATCTACGAAAATATTGAAGAAGCACTATCCAACTTATTTTCAGCCGCCGACCTCGGGGTGAAGAACACGAATGGCGAAGATGCCGAATGTATTGCTCGAAGTATTGATGATCAGGGGGTTCGGGACAAAATGTTAGAATGGCTAGGACTCGCGATTTCGGAGGAGGTGAGTGGATTGCTTGCGCAGCCCATATTGCGGTTGCAGAATATTGAAGAAGCTAGTTCAGGAGATAACGTAAAGCCTAGAATACTGAGGTCGAGGATGATAGTGGTTCGGATGAAATGGAAGTAGACAGCACCGAAAAAAGTCCATTCGATTCTCCCGTGGCCGATATTTCTCAGCTAGAGAGTCTGAAAATCCAAGATACAATAACCGTTGGTGTTACCAAATTGGAGGTTGATTCCATATGGAGAGATCCTAGTGGTGATGAGCTGAGCACACTGCTAGGGAGTATGGAAATTCAGGATACAAAACAAAACAATATGCTGAGCGATATCCTATTCCCGATACACAATAGCTTCGGCAATGAGCAGGTAGTTAAATGGTTATTAAGCCTCGGGTACGACATAAATGAGATAGACGCGGACGGTTACGCACCACTCCACCGGGCGCTGGGGTTCTCAGGGACTCACCATATTATGATGCTAATACAAAACGGAGCAGACGTGAACAAAAGTATTGAAGATGGATGCATCTGCTGCACACCTATCGGCTTCGCCATTAAGAACCAAAATTCAGAGCACCTAGAGATTCTTTTGCAACATGGGGCCGATCGTTTCAAGGTTGGGAGATGTGGGACATATTTTCACACGATAGTAAAGACTGGGAACCTTAGGCTACTCGAGATATTTTTATGTACTCCGACTTGCTGTATTGAAGCCATACAGCGGCTATCGGATGGGTACGAACCAAAAACTGACAGCCTTGAGTCGAATATAAAGTTCTGTTTGCAGTTATTGGAAAAGGGGATAGTGGCGGTCCAACAGGCAGACACAGCATCGGGCGTGGCAGAGCATGCAAAAGTGGATAGCATCGTGGAACAAATAAAAACGCTGTCAGGTCCTCAGACGCATACGGCGTACTGTTTACGCGACGTCAACGAGCACGTGTGGGACGAGAACCAATGGGTTTGATCAGAAAGAACGTTGGCGCGCTATGGCCGGCGGGGGATCAAGGAAGCCGATTTAGTCCGGCAAGGAAGGGACGGGTAGCGAAATGAGTTGGGGAATTGGTGGAATACAGGCTTCGAAGTCTTTAAAGCCTGTCGATTGGTATTCTGTTGTGGAACCAATCCTCCTATTTTTGCATTGGGTACAGGGAGCACGATTGTATAGTGCCAGAGCAAAACTACAAAATGTTCGTCTGCTTTTAGAGTAAGTAGAAGACTCGAGTGCATCGGCCCCGGAAATTACATCAAATTTTTTAATCCTCAATATATATTTTCAACAATTGTAATATTCTTGTTTGTTTAAGTTTGAGTTATGTGTTCATGTTTTGAGCTCTATATTAAGGAGTACGACCTTACTAGTTTCGCCGGAGCGCGATGAGTATGCCAGCCACTGCGTCTTACTGATTATAAACCACCTCGCAATTCATATTGCATACGTGGGCTTATTTCGAACATTCAATGCGTAATGTATTTCCATCATGAAGACGAACGAAAAGTGTTGGGCTGTTGTATGTTTAAACCGAGCCAAGAGCTGCGCTGTTACATTGTTCAAGCAGCGGAAGATAGATCCTTCCAAATCGTATTCTCAGTTCTCAGCTGTCATTCCTTCAAGGAGGAGACGAACTGGAAATACCTTAACATCACGGATTAAATCCCCGCCCGGGCACTTGATGACCTATCCAAAAAACTAACGATATCGATCTGTCAAAAAAATTTACTAATTCATCATGCCGGAGTCACCGTCTCCCATCCAGTTGACAGACCTCCCTCGAGAAATTCGAGACATGGTATACTCATTCCACTACGACGAATGTCTCTTCTCTAACCATTCTGCATCTGCTGCCACTACTCGAAGGTCGGGTAAAACCATGTCAGCCTTCGATCAACTCAATACCTGTGTGGTCAGTATACCAGCACACTACCCCGAATATCCCCTCCTCGCTATATTTCAAGTCTCACGACAGATCCGTCTCGAATTTTTGGATCTACTACGATATAAGCAAAGCGTGGGTCAAGGATTGCGATATAGAATTAAGATCACGGGGCGATGTCGGATGAAAGATCCGGTCAGAGCTAGTGCTACCTGGGAAGTCCTTCCTGTTCCTCCGATTGAACCTTACAATCAATTCTTCGACGAGCTCGATGTCCGCTTTCACGCCACAAAATACGAGAGTGGTATAGGATGGGCTTATTTGAGAACATTCAGGAAACCCGGGTTCGCAAGCTACTATCTGTTTGGATTTTTAAACGAGTTCTTCAACCATGGTCCTCAATTTTTCTACGACCCGATTTTGAACGGATCGCTTTCGTCTCAGGATCCTACGAAGAGGGAGAATCGCTGCAAGCCGAAGTTTAGAAAATTGTCCTTTCACGTCTACCTCAGTCACACATCTGTGATGAGGGACGAAATTCAAATTCTTAACATGCGCTCGGCAAATACCCTTTCAGATTACGGGGGCTGGTGCAATCACCGAAAGACTGATTACGTTATGAAAGAAGGAAAAATGTTGCAGCGTGGGGTGGTGCCTTGGTTCAAAATGTTAAACAAGTATGGGTATCTCGATGGAAGAGTAGGAAGAGTTGTAGTATTAAGAGAAGAATCGAAAGAATGGACCGAAGCGTGGGATAACCTCTTCCCGATAGACAAGAGATGGAAAGACACGCTTAAAGAAACGGCTGCAGGGCAGCTGACGGGTTTCGAAATTGAAGTCGCTAGGGATAGTGCACCGGATTGGGAACCGCACCCTGTATTCCAAAGTTATGGGTTCTCATGGGGAGTTCAGGTGGAGCGAACGAGAGCTAAAGCTATAGAGACGGAGAAAACGGGGGAGCGCCCAGAAAGCGGAATTTTATTCGACGATTGGTGATATTTCATGGGTCAAGATGAAGAATGCCTTTACCTTTGTATATTGGCTAGTAATCACCGAGGCGGATGGATATAAGCCCATTAGGAAGAGTCTTATCCGGCTGGTTTTACTATACTCATGTAATCGATGGTTTAATTTACAGCGATAACGGAAAATGTCAATTATAGCGTACCTATGCAATATAATTAGGACTAAGCTATCCTGACTTCGAAGGCCGTAACAATGCAATTGCAGTATAGTATATCTCCAAAGTGCTTAAGTTTAAGTGTGTTGTGGTGTTGGGTCCTTTCTGCGGCCACAAGTGCATATATTGATACATCGAGGCTACAAGGATCCTACTTGATACTGTGTATACCAAAAGCTCGGACAGTAAGAGACAATTAGATTCCAATTTTGCGAACCCCATTTTCTCGCTGCAACTCAGGATTAGGATTCGCTAAGTGTGCGGGTTAACCCGGATAGTGTATTGACGCGTTCACTGCACACCTGCGCCTGCACGGCATCAATGCCTTCTCATACCCCTAGCAAGCTTCTCCGAAAGCTTGTTTCCAAGTTTAAACGCCAGGCACCGGAATATAGAACTCAACGGAGGGACAGCAAAATGGATCAAACACAAAGAGAAGAAGAGACGGCAAAAGTGGCCAGCGGTAGTATCAGCACCCAAACAGCTCCCGCTAATATCAATATCAAGAGGGAACCCATTAGCCCATCGCCGTTTCTACTTCTCCCACGTGAAATCCGCGATGCAATCTATCATCAAATCTATGAGATATGCATGGTCCCATCCAAAGCTTCCATTTATCCTGAGAACGCAGACGAAAGACTTCCCCTCGCGCTTCCCTGGGCTGGTTCCTCGTTCTTTTACATACATTATCCAAAATCATACCCCCGTTATACTCTTCTTCCGATTCTCCAAACAAATAGCCAGATACGCCAGGAGTTTCTCGAATTTCTCGAGCGGGAGCGAAAACGTGTCAATATTGACAGCGTTGGCAGCGAGGGGATTGATGACAAGAAGAAGCAAACGAGCATAATCCGTTACGAGCTAGATATTATCGCGCCATGCAGACGCGGCCCTATCTCGTTAACACCCACGTGGACGGTTCTGCCCCTCCCACCTGAGGCTCCAAATAACATCATCGAAGAGTTAAAGATCAACTACCACGTAACTAATTTTGCGGGTAAGGCGGGGGGCAACTACTATGGCTGCGGAGGCCCAGGCCTCACTAGCTATGTTCTCTTCAGATTATTGAACGACTTTATCTTTCACGGACCTCAGTGGTATTTCGATGCCGCCGTAAGTGGGATGCCTAGCAAAGGTTCAATACTAGGTCGGGAGTCAGATGAGGATGAGAAAGAGAAGAGAAGATTCGACAGCGGGCGATGCCAACCATTTGTAAAGACAATGATCTTTGACATCGATTTTGAATATCAAGAGGGGTATCCAAAGAATAAACCGCTATCGCCAGAAGAAGGCCTCCAGATCGTGGATCCCAACGACCCCGATACGCCCCAGACAGTCAGCAAATGGAGGTTTGAAGAGCAAACGGTGGCATCACACGTTGGTAGTTGGATGACTATGCTCAACTCTTACGGATACCTCTCCAACAAAGTTGGCAAGGTGGTAATCCTCTTGAAGGGCCATGAGGTTTGGATGGACGAATGGGATTTTGAGCAGCAGAAAATGATCAAGGGCGTTAGCGCATTTTGCATGAATGTTGAAGATGCTGTTGGTGGGCCATATGGGGATGGGTGGCAACCTAGCCAAGAATTTGAAAATTATGGGTTTAAATGGGGTAGGAAGGAGCACAGTGTGAGGAAAGGGTGCGATGGACGCTTTTGCAAATTGGATATTGGGCATCATCTTCACTGAGGACGAAAGAGGTTTGAATTTAGCCTCTAATCCAGTCTAAACTTTAGTATGACTTGGTGGAATACATGTATACAAAGGACATCGAAACAGAACAATTCGGATGGTGCAGCTTGTTGGAGTGGGAAGCCACAGATTGACTTGACAGTTTGAGGAGGCCGAGATATGGCAGGTCTTGTAAATTTCTTTATTATATCGATCTCTACAGTCTCGTAACCAGACTGTGGTGCTAGGCAACACCTTAGTCGGTAACGAGACTGGGATCTCTACCAAGTTAGCAGTGGGGACAGAAATATATGTTTTATTTGATTACTCTTTCATCTAAATTTTGGCGATTTCGTGCTTCATATAAATATCGCTTACTTGAAGCTTAATATTATTGAACTGACATTAAACTATAGCAGGTCGTCACGTTTATATATTCCCCTCAATCCTTTAGTAGTCCCTGCGATCGTAGGATTCCGCCCCCGCATTCCGACCACAACCTGTAATTGCATGCACTCGATAGCTATAGCACCAGCGACAAGATATATCCTAGTTCCACGCCAGCCGTTCAGAGAAAGAAAAATGCAAGGCTTCCAAGGTAAAAAAAAGAAAGCATCCCGGTGAACGACTGAGAGCCTTGTGGATCGTAAGCACGCTAAATCTGTCCGCCTCGCCTAAAAAGCGAGATATAAAGATTCAAGTTTGCACCCTTTTCTTCGAGCATTCTATTGCAGCTGGGCTCCAACAAGTTGGATTCCGCGTCTTTGGCTCTCAACACATCATTCTCAGGCTCCCTCTAGCCTCTGTAGATCTGGGAGGGCTGGCAAAAGAATAAACACAGGGAACGGTAACTTGAAGAGAATATACGGCGGCTTTCATGGAGATAGAAGTCCCCCGACACCGTCGACGTTTTAGCATCTCGGGGCGAAGACTGAACTTCCATGGGAAACTGTTTTCCCGGTCCAGAAAGTATGGAATCGATGGCGAACCTGAGGGTACCGACACCTCTAGAGCTGACGGACAGAATGCGACACCGCAAGCTAGCTTCAACACAGTTTCAGAGAAGACATATCCAGAGCCAAAGATAGAGCATATTGCTGCTCCCGACACCACCGGCGGCTCTGAACATGAAATAACGGCTATAAAACCACCTGGAGAGGTCAAGCCGGAAGAAGCTTGTTTTCTAGAGGATACGGATGAATTTATAAATCTACCGCCTATCCTTGAGGAACCATCTCCTCCAACCCCCTTCCTCCTGCTCCCTCGAGAACTCCGCGATATGGTATATACCTGCGTCTACAATAATGCCCAGACCTCTGATGACCCTCTGGTATACCCTAACGATATAAATCGGATCCCCATTCGCCTCTCCCGGGTTCCCTCCGTCGACCGTGGCGAGATTCATTACCCTGATGTTTATCCGAAATACCCTCTTCTGCCCATTCTCCAACTCAACCGTCAAATCCGACAAGAGTTCCGCGAGTTTATAAACTATATGTCCGCCCCGAATGCGAAGGGGAAGTCCAGCCCTCTTCGCTACGAACTTGACCTTTTGGCGGCCGAGCATCCAGAGCTGACGCCGACATGGGTGCTGTTACCTCTACCGCCAGAGCCGTATTATCGGGTGATCCCCGAATTGACAATCACCTACCGAACTCTCATCTCCAGTGAATCTAATTTTGCAACATCTGCGCAGCTCTTCTCTGCTAGCTTTTTCGGTTACGTTAGTTACGGGTACCCCATAGTCCGATTACTAAGCGATTTTTTCAATCACGGTCCGCAGGCGTTCTATGATCCCAGGCTGTGGAATCGGTGCAAACCGTATGTGAAAAAATTGATCATCGGACCCAGCTTCTGGTGTAAGGGGCCGATGCGATCTCAAGTTGTGATCCAAGAGGATGATGACGAGGAGACGCAGCGGACGAAGAATGATCTGCGACAGAGATTGGGAGCTTCAGCGCGGAGGATCCACGAGGGCCTATTCAAAACGGTAGACACGCTGAACAAGAATGGATACTTTAATGGAAAAATTGACAAGGTGGAGATGCTGCCGTATATGGTTGGAAATTTGAATTTTGAGGTGGTGCAGATTCCCGGGTGGGATTGGAAACCGGAGCAGCGGTTGGAGATGAGAGGATTTAGCTGGGGTCTTCACCCGTGGAGTGCAAAAGGGTTGCCGTTGTGTAGGTGCGATAAAAAGTTGACGGGCAGGTCGGTTACGGAAGAATGGGCGGATAGAAGCGAGGGTCATTTGCATTGATTTTATCGTCCACGCGAGGTGGATATATATGAATACAGTATTGGATATGCGAGCTCAATTGTATGTCGATAGATACTCTCTATATCTACGATATCCTCCTCTAATGGCATACAATCCTACATTACACTAAAGTTTTTACGAAAGCCCACCCTCAAGATCCTGAAGAACCTCAAAGGCTCCTCTAAACTTCTCCCACTCCGCATCCACATCCATCCCGACGAACGGCAACCTTCCCCCATCCTGCCCCATCCCCAGGATCTTCTTGATCGCCAACTTGATCCCCACGGTTCCAAACTTTACAACCCATTCCTCAACCTCGCTGTAAGCGCACTGCAGCCTGTGAACTTCATCCCACTCATCCTTCGTGGTGTTTCCTTCTGCAGCGGCAATCTTTCGCGAAATAGTCCATATCCTGACCATGGTCTTGGGGAAGTAGGCCGCCGTGCCGTCGATTGCACCGGCGGCCCCGGGGCCGGAAAGCAGCAGAGGGAGCAACTGTTGGCCTAGACCGGTGTAGACGCGGAATTTTTCGTGTTTGATGGCAGGGGAGGAGGAGAGGATGAGGTGGTGGGACATGTTGCCGTGGGATAGCTTGCAGCCAACGATATTTGGGTGCTGGGATAGGTGTTTGAGGAGGGAGAGGGAGAGGGAGAGGTTGTTTGTTACGGCAGGGTAGTTGTAGACCTATTTATTTCATTGCAATTGCGGTTAGCATCCTGAAGGTGCATTTCTATGATCTCCAGTGATAGGACTAGTAAAATTTGCGAATGTCAACATCTTAGATAGGCATTGTAGCTTACCAACACGGGCAGCGGGCTCTGATCAGCCACGCTGGTATACCACAACCCCATGCCCTCATCGCTATAGCCGCCAGCCGCCGCAAAATAGCTCGGCGTTAAAACCAACGCATACTCCGCGCCAGCGTCTTTGCTCTCCTGAATACTCCTCACAGTCTCATCAATATTCTGAGTCGCCGTCCCCGCCATGATGACCATCTTGTCGAAGCCATTTTCCACCAGCGTCTTCTTCGTGGAGGATATAAGCTCGAACCGTTCGGCGGCAGTGAGGTGGACAGCTTCACCGGTGGAACCGGAGATGATGAGACCCGTGATGCCGCTTTCCGCAAGGAAGAGGGAATGCTCGGATTGTGAGGTTAGATCAAGAGACTGGGAGTAGGGAGAGAGGGAAGCGACCGGCGCGAAGAAGGTGGGAACAGGGACGTAGACGCCGTCTGGAGGAGCTGTCACGGGGGCCATTTTTACTATTGCGGGGTGCGAATGTGGGGTATTTTCACGGTACTCCGGTCAATTGATGGAGGGGTTGAGTATTCTGAGATGAAAAGGAGCCCTGATTAATTAAATTAAGGGACCCACGATTGGTGAGATGCTCAATAGCAATGACTCCTGAATTAGGGTGTGAGAGGTTTATATAAGCACATAATGAACAAGTCACTATTGTCGCACAATCCCCCTCGAACAGCTGTACGGGTTACATGGCATGACATGACATGATTCGACTCGCTCCAAGCTCTAGCTTGGAAGTAGCAGAAAAAAAGCTCGGCAAGAGGTTCGGCTGTTTAGCTCGAGTAGCCAAAGTTTCCGAGTTCCCTGCTCGTCTCGTTAGCCCGGTTTAGGTATACTTTGCGAGGTGTGCACCGAGACGAGGGAGTTTGTTAGTCGAATGAGGGGCTAGCCATTTGTTCACACTGAAATCGGCAGCTTGGAGGATGAATGCGGGGGGTAAAAATGTAACATCCGCAACGCATAAGTGGTATAGTTGTCTAACATCACAGACGTCTAAAACGAGCTAGATGCGATCCATTAAGCACTATACAACGGCCGGACTATTGCGAAAGAATTAGATCGCATGACTGTAACCGTGGTAAGCAAGTACGCTTAGTCCACCAAGTCCATCAATGTCTAAATTCGGCTAATCACCTGTTTAGCGGCACGATTAGGTATGCTAGTGTAATTGTATGTAGACTTGGGACCATGCACCTATCAGAACATCGTTTAAATTTCCTCAGAAACTTCCTCGAACTCCCATATTTCATTCCGCTTTTCCCACAGGAATCTCCTATCTCTCGTATTTCTTGGCCACAACTTATCCGTCCTCTCCCTGATTTTAACCTCTAGCCTACTAAACGCTGGCGGCGGGAGACAACCGATAGCATGCAACATCCCCATTAATCTTTCTTCGTTCTTATTGCCATCTATGGGGTCCCAATCAGGAACCCCTGATAACCAATGGCATTCGTTCTCGTCCAGCATGAAAGCGAGCGCGTTGAAATATGCTTCGATTTCTTGACGCCGTTGACGAAAGTACGGATGCGACCACATCTCTACCGGTTTTGATACTTCACGGAACGCTTCGAAAAGCGCGAGACGTGCAGGGGTATCGATTCGCGGGGAGACTTCTGATTCCTGGTTGCGAAGATTTAACGATGAGAAGGTGGAGGAGGGAAGGCTCGTGGAAGAGGGGTCCGTCCGTTTGTTTTGTATGTAAAAGATGGTGGATATGATGGTACATATTTCGCGGGTCTGCCAGACTCCTTGCTCCATGAAACGATAGCCGATCATAAGTGTTGTTAGGTTTTCGCTATTGACGGAACGGTCGCGAAACAGGCAACCGAGGGTAATCTAAAATACAGTTTGGGCCGGGTTAGTAGTTACAAAGGGGCTTTAAGCTAACTGAAAACCACTCATAAGCTTACACAGAGTCCAATATCGACCTCGCTATGTAATAGCTCTAGCTTCTTTAATTTTGGTACTAGCTTTGCGACGGCCGGAGCGTGTAGGTACGCGTCGTTTGCATCCCACAAAGCTATCGTCTTCAGCCCCGGTTGGATGTTAGCGATGCTGCTGAGCGAGACTCTCAGATGAAAATTTGCCATTCTACAGTGAGTCGCTCCGAACCGCTCTAGGGAGTCAAATGATTTCCAGTATTTGTCCAGCATCCTCCTGTCTGGTAACAGGTTAAAAAATCCGGCTCCCATTTGGAGAGACTTTAGGCGTGGGGTATATAGGTACGGCAAAAGCTCGCATTCTTGGAATGCATTTCGGTGACCGTCGGAAAGATATAGATATTCAAGATTTGAGACGGCATCCTCTAGTAAGTCTGCTAAAATCTCTTCCGGTCGCTCCGACAAACCAAACACTCGAATGAACTCTTGGTGGCTCACTAGAAAACGTATGCTCAGGGACTTGAGCCTTACATTTGCTAATGCACCGTCCGGTAATTGTGTAAGTGCCCCGTGGAGGTCTGGGCCGGTGAACCATAGCCTGCTCAGGGTGTTGACATTGGCAACAATCATAGGTGCCAATATTTTCATGAATGGTGTGGCGTCTAGATCGTAGTCGATTTGTGTATTACTAGGTGTTTGAAGAGATAGGCAAGACAACCCCTTTGAGTTATCGGATTCTGGCTTTACCCCTTCCAACTCGAATATATATTCATCCAAGGGCATAGATCTTCCAGGATGACAGCCGCAAGGATCCAATAGCAGAGTATTCAGCTTTGGCAGCTCCTTTGCGATAGCGACCCATGGCAGTGAAGCGTCCCGAGAGGGATCCGTATACCACATGTGAGATCGTATGTTTAACATCCTGACCTCCTTGCAGGCTCTTAGAAACTTCTCACAGTCGCTTAGGAACTGCCGGAAACGTTTTAAACAGTTAAGATCCGCCATTTGGCGGTCATTGCCAAAACTGATGGTAACATTTCGGACTCGGCCAATAATTCGGCCGTTCCGACCTTTTAGAAAATCTGTCGCAATGTCGGAGTCCGCGTCGAGGAATGAAAAATAGTTGGTGGAGTTGAGGTTTAGAGTTACTCTTTGAGAGTTGATTCTGCGCAAGCCGTGCTCCCGAAGGAGGCGGCAGGTTTTGGAGAGAGAGCTAAGACTTGCAGCGTCCGAAATAATCTATAAATATAAATTAGAATGCTATGTTGTATTGAGGTCGGCCCGCGCATGTCGGTGCCAGGGGCGACATCGTAAGGAATCTAACGTACGTCATATATCAAATAGGTGAGGATATCGACTGGCAGGTCGGTTAGCGACCGTGGCCTTTCCGAGGAAGCTGAAGCTGACATTGCAATGTAAGGGCCAATCTTCCGACATGGGAAGTTGTTCCCGTTCAGCAAGAAGTCAAGGAAATCTATAGAGACCAGATCGCAAGGGGGACCGTATGGTTTAGGCTATCTAATTGACATTTCTTCCTTTTCTTAACGAGTACTTGGGTTATATGCTAGCAAAGCTGGCTCTCGAAGTTGAGAGGCTCAGCTCATGCATATTGTTGACGCGGAAGTGGATCCTAGCTGAGGCGAATGCCAAGAGGGGCCAGCAGCAACACAATTTGCTTTTGTTGTATTTTCATCAGCCTCAGTTTGGTGAATATGATCTCCCTTTTCCACAATTGCTTCCTTCTCCGCTAGCTTAGATCATTCAGGCCTGTATCGAAGGAACTTCTAATTGGATCAAGTTATCACGGTTGGCTGCCTCTTTCGCAAGTTGCGCTCACGTCGTGAGCCGCGTCTCCGGATCTCATCATCTCGCAATGTCTACAGCCTCGCGTCTTCTGCTTCTTCCCCGCGAGCTTCGCGACGTTATCTATTCTCACCTTTACGCATCTGCACTCTCTCCAAATACCTCCCCGCCAATATACCCGACGCCTATCGCCCGTAAAGTCTGCTTAAATACGCATTACCACTCTATCAGCTATCCAGTTGCCTATCCGAAATATACCCTCTTGCCGATCCTGCAGGCTAATCGACAACTTCGGTTCGAATTCCAAGAATTCCTACAGTACGAGAAGTCGAAAAACAGAGGTTTGGTATATAGGTTGAGTGCTGAACCAAGCAAAACAAATGACCTTCAACCGACGTGGACGGTGCTGCCGCTCCCACCGATTACGCCCTACGTCGACATTTGGGAAGTAATCATAGACTTTAGGATTCCCGAGTTCACAAAATTAGATTGCAAGTTTAGTCTTCTGGATCAGTCTTTCTGGTCTTACCAGGATCGCTTAGCGTTCGGCGGGACAATTGAGTCCCTGTTTCGGCTGCTCAGCGATATCTTCTATCATGGTCCCCAGGGTTTCTATGATCAGTCACTTCGACCTGATGGACGCAGAATAGAAAGCGAAGCCAGTAGCCAGGGCGATAGCGCAACGAGTGGGGAATCCAAGCCGGTGTTATTCGCAAAAAAGTTGACTTTCAACCTTGTGTTTCCAGAGTTACCCTCGGTAGTCGATGTTATAAATATCGGGGCTCAGCGGCTCTCGCTACACTGCCTCTCCGAAGATATTGACCAGTGGTGGGAACAGAGGAAATGGGATATGATTTCTACTGCGGGGTATTGGTTTGAGTTCCTATTTGCCGCGGGCTGCTTGGCCGGAATAGTGGGAGAGCTGGCGATTTTTAAAGTAGCCTACGCTAGGTGTGACGGCCAGGAAGTGAAGGCTGAAATTTGGCCTGTAAAGTCTTGGGACATTGCTGGCTCAGTAGCCCAGCAGGTCGAGACAAGAGATCACCGTGATAGACATGATATTGGCGGTTGGTCATTGGAAGACTATAGGTCATTGGCCGGTGATCTAGCAGTTAGAAAGACAGTGAGGAAAGATAGTTTCTGTGAGTGTAATGCGCTAGTATGGGTTACGGGTCTGGAAGGGAATATTATCGGGCATATTCACTGTATCGATTAAGCAGTACAATAGTAGATTTGTTCCTAAATCCAATAGCGTGGCTACTTCAGGACTCAGTAACGGATTGAAGCACAGTTTCTAGCTCTTGGCGTAATCGAAATACAATTGATGAATACTTCTGAAAAGAAAAAAAATGCTTTTATTTACATACTTTCATAGGGTGTTTAGGGTGGTCGGCGATGGCATCGAACAGCTACCTGGGGCAGTTGGATGTAGCATGCGAGTTCCCTTAACCACCGTATGGAGATCTATGGAAAGCAGCATGGCTAAAATAGGTAGGACTTGTCGGAGCTTCAGGTGCGGAAGTACCTGGGGACACCGGCTCATAACCATCATTAGACGTATCACTAAACAGTCTTTTCTTCTTGCGATAGTGCCCTGGGCTCTCGATGTCTTCGTGGTCTCGGAGGGTGACAAGCGAGCGCTGTGTGGGTCCAAAGTCGAGTTTATGCTGACCGACGCGAAAATCGAAACGTCCTGGTTTTGGTGGAGGGCTCATGGTACCCGACTCTTTAACCAACTTCTCGATCGCCTGGACAGACTCCTTCCAATCCTTGTATTTGAACAATTTTTCGTCAAGATGGATCCTGGCAGTGCATCCCTTCGGAACTGATACTGCTGGTCTGTACCGGGTTTTGGTGTCTCCAATTCCTACAATTCCGACCAAGCGGCCGTTCTTGGTGAAAAATATTTTTCCGGAGTTATAATCAAAGCCCAAGCCGACAATATCAAGTGCTCCATAGTCCTGTCCCCACTTAGGTAGCTTCGCGAGATCCTTCCTTTCCGCCGAGCCGTCCCTGAATTCGGCAACTCTACCGTCATCCCCATGCCAGCCCAGCCCGACACTCCACCCAACGTGTACACTCCAGTCTTCGAGCTGTGAGTACACTGGTATTACGCCAATCGACCACCTGTTGCCGATAGGAGATGAAAGTTAGTAGCTGAAATGTTTGCTTGATTACAATGTATAGCGGCTTAGTCTGTACTCACTTTTTATGCTCCTGGTTTAGGGACTTTATGTGTATCTCGAAATAATAACGGCCTGAGTCCGCGTGGATAGGATTGTCCGTCATTACAATTCTTGTGGAGTCACCTATGTATCAGATAAGAGATGAGAGGATAAGCTGCTGTTTACTTGAGAAACCTTCTTAAATTAGGTAGACTGGATCGCCCTTACGTAGTCGCACTTCGCAGCCGTCTTTGCTAATTTCAACCTTGCTTTCCCCTTCATGGTCATAGAACCTGGATGGCCTCGGGGCCGGTCGATCATCATCCTGGATTTCTCTTAAAATAGGCGGAATATCGATCATGTAGAAATCAGCTAGGTGGAGGCCATTCCAACCAAACTCGTCTAACACCGCCATGGTTACTCCCCTCATTCCAAGGGCATTGAGCAGTGATATCCATCCCATTTGGATCGCTAACTCTCTAAGTCGCAGCATTCCAGCGTCTGTAGCGTTAATGATATCTGGAATCATTAAGCTAAGAATCGCTTCGTATTTGGAAACATCCAGTGTGGAGGGTGCGCCCTCGGCCCCAGTCTTCTTTATCCTATCTTGAGAGGCCGGAAGCTCCCCTCCGTTTTCCTTGCCGTTAGTATTACCTGCTAGGACCATTCGTCGCAGTGAACTGAAGTTGTAGAAAACTAAGTCTAATGGTCTGAGTTCGAGTTGGCCACTGAAAGAGTCATTTGCGCTAGCTCCGCACTTAAGTAATATGTCTATCAGAGGAAAGTTAGACGCATATGCAGCCACATGGAGTGGAGCCATATTGAAAATATCCCTTTGTTCTAAAAGCTCCCTGAGTTGAGACTTTGGAACTTTATCCAGGAGTTGCATCAGAACTTTAGAAGCGTCAACGATCCGAGCATCCTTCCTGCTTGCAGCCCTATGGAGGAAATTTCTGCCAGCCGTGTCGACTTGCAACAAATGGTCCGGATTGAGGGTAACATTGTCGGCCAGCCGTGGTAGCATGTCGATGATTTTTTGGAGTACTCCAGGGCCTTGGATCTCCGCTGCCCGGGCGAAAACTGTCACTCCATTTTTTGTCACAATAGACATGTCTGCTTTTCTTTGCTGAAGGTGCTCTAATATAGTAATGTCATTGTCCGAAAGCCCGAGCCTGTCGACGAGGTGATATAGCCCTGTTCGGCCTAAATCGTCATCATCGTCTACATCTGCCCCGTTTTCTAGCAACCTTTTAACGCCATTCTCGTCCCCGCTAGATATTGCCCAAGATAGCGGTGCCCGACTACTATTGTCTTGTGCATTAACAATTGGTGGGCCCCTCCCTAGAATAGGTGAAGCATCAGAACTTTGATATCCTTCTTTACCGAGCCCGTCCACTGAGACTGGTACAATGCCTAAGAGATGCTGGAATACCGCGTCTGAGGATAAGGTGTTATGTTTTTCTTTAAAAAAGTAGTGCATGGCGCAACCTCCAGACAAGCTGACTAGTTCAAAAGCATTTCTATCCTTCCCCAAGAAAAACTCAACTAGCTTTAGATTGCGGGTTTGTATTGCGAGGAGTACGGGATTTCCATAGTATGGACTACTCTTTGGGCCCCGGAAGTTCCTGGTTAAGTTTGCGTTCCTTTTGACAACGAGATCTTGAATGATATCGAAGATTGTGTTCGAATATTCGGGATGGTCGAAAACTACTCGAATAAGGACCATAAGTGGGCTTAGATTGTCTTCGTCTGTCTCATCTGCATTTAAGTGTAAACTCTCGAGAAGATTCAAAGCGCGTCCCCAGATAGCCACAGCCTGATTAGGTCTTCTGGCTAGAGCTTTTATAGCAGACAAAAACAACCCTCCTGCTTTGATTTCCGAATGATCTTTTTCCAATTTTTGAATAATCATTCGAGTGATATCGGAATACATATTCTGGAGCATCTCTACATCTGCCTTGGGCAGATTGCCGTCAATTACGGCTGGAGCTGTTGCCTGCAGAGCCTCAGAGAAGTATTTGCCGGCTCCTCCTTTCAGCAGGTAGATTGCAGTTTCAAGTAGTTTTGCTTTGTCTTCCTTTTCAGTAGCTGTAAGCGCTAGCCTAAGCGCGACAATGAGAGGAGAGCGGTACCCCGGCGTTTCTTGGTCGACTGTCGCATCTTTCTCTAGTAGGCATTGGATAGTTTTGGGTCTTTTTAGTGCAAGGATAAGGGGTATTCTACCAAACCCATCAGGACGGTCAACTACCCAGGGATGATTCTCACATATTTTCTCAACAACAAATTTAAGCCCGAGTGACGACGCTACATGAATTGGCTCTTGGTAGCAAACCTCTGAGTATGCCCGTATGCTACCGTGCCCCCCGGCTATGCGGTGTTGTATATGCCAGCGATACCAATTTTGCGGTTCCATGAAGGTTGTGAGCAAGTCCCAAAGTGTGTTCCATCCTGGGGTTTTCGTTTGGGGATCCCAATACTGTTCCAATGTTTTTACGTGATCGTGCCAGTGAGCGACTTCATACCGCATTCGCTCATCTTCGCGACGGTAAGAGAATTGATTTTCTGTTTTGTAGCCGCTCGGGTCGTCTGGTATTAAGATTGGGTGCCTTGCTTGCCAGAATTCCATATATTGTTTAGGCGGCTGCCAGCGCATGTATTGAGTCTGAAATCGACGATTTGTCAATGCGCGAACTGCGTTGTAAAAATCCTTGGAATTAGTAAAATGATAGCCACCACCGGGTATTTAAGTGAAAGAATGAAAGGAAAATCTCTCTTACAAATATCCGTGGTTATAGATAAGTGGGACTCCTCTTCATTTCGCAGCTTCACAAACTCGTCGTATTCTTTAGGAATATTATTTGCTAGACGAACAATAAGATTAGCGCCTGGAGTGGTAGTTGGACCTCGGATCAGCTGATTCATGGATTTAACTCACGGAGCACGGATATCTCGAACAGGAGGCGTCCATCAGCAGACCTGGTGACTCGAGTCTCTGGCTTCTCTAGCTCTACGGAGCCTGTTTCTCCTTTCATGACCCACTCTCGAACCGACGTATGGATTGCGATAGGCTCTTCCTCTCTCTTGAAGCCAAAAAAGTCACGCCCCGCCGTGCCAAGATGGTAAATTATTTCTTTTATCTCCAGTTCATTTGCCGGATCATAACATCTGGACCTAGGAGTCAAAGATTCCACATCCAGCGACGACTCCGGCTGGTCCATAATACACGCCGGGTAATAAATTTCCTTAAAGTGTTCTGCAATCTCTAGTGGAATAACCTCGGATGCAGCCCACACGACCCATTTCAGAGCAAAGATAATAAGCACACGTTCATCTGCAGTCAAGAGATCGAGGCTTTTTTGATAAATTTGTCTTGGCTCTAAAGACTTGAGCTCTCGGACTCTTGCCTTAAGACTCTTTCTCGATGGCTGGTGCAGGTTTGCGATGACCATACCAGCAGATGAGAAGTTACCTTTAGCCCCCTCCTTGATTTCTTTCGCTAGACCCCGTATCATTTCGTTTGAGCTGGTCCGATCGGTGTTTGAAGAATACGACTGTTGGTATGCGCTAGTTGATTCGACCACTTTCTTTTGGCGGTCGAACAATAACCTCAACTTATGTTCTAAATATGTTTGCAGCTCCGACGCATTTTCATTTTCTGTAAGGTGTACAAGTTCAATAGCTGGAACCGTAGGACTAGCCCCCATTTCTTGGAGACTCTCTTTAACGGCATCACGGGTGCGCATCGAGACAAGGACGCGTATATCATGCGAAACGGAATAGGCAAAGTTGATAAGACAGTCGAGGAGGTGCAAGGGCTCCGAATCTTGGCATTCGTCGAGTGCATCCACCACAACATAGAGCCTGATATTGAGAGCGAGAGAGATTTCCGACATAATTTTGCAAATCAACTCTGGTGTCCTTATTTCCTCTAGTAACCCCCCGGGGCTCCCCTCACCCGCCATGCCTCCCCTTTTGGCCTCTTCTTTTATGTCTTCCATGCGGTTTTCTTCTAGAACTAGACGGATTTTTGCCATCATGTCTTTGCGCTTTCGCTCTTCGACATGATTGATGTTCTTTGCAGTCTCTTCAAACCGAAAGGCCGTGAGAAGCTGTCTTAAAAGGCTCTCCATTGACCTAAGAGCTGACTCCAGTTCTGTATCTCCCTGCTTGAAGAAAAATCGCAAAACAAAGGTCGATTTAACATTCGACTTATTGTCTTTCGCACTCTTCTGTTCCAGGTCGCTGGTCGCGGAAAGCAACGTCATCGTCTTCCCACGTCCTCGCTCCGCCATCAGGCAAAGTACCCTATCCGTTCCTTCAGAGAATGATTTCCACTTCGAATACTCTCTGGATTCCTGTATGAACCAGGATCTACTTGGATCCGCGCCATCGTCTCGCCCCTTTTGACCCAAAGTTTGAAAGAAAGCCTCATGGGCAGGAGATCTCCGAAAACAATTGGTATATTCTTTTAATATCTGAGATTGTGTTCGTGATTCCATTTTTCCTTCGTCCTTTCGCTCTCCTTTGAATTCGCTCGTTTCCGGAGGGGCGATTTTGCTAACCATTAAATCCCCTAGTTTAGCAAAGCCATCTGCGATGCTCTCTTTGAGCTGTATGACTGCTTGTCCACCCTCTTTAGTCTGCTTTACTAATTCCTCTATGCTGCCTGCGATTGAATAAGCCTAAAATCAGATTTATAGTTTCATCTACAATCCTATGGCGGTTTTCACATACCTTCGATTCGTGAAAGGCGACTGTGGAAGCCTTTGAAGTGGGTTTCAAACCTTTTTGCTTCGTTTCGGACTTTTTATGACAGTGAATCAATGGGTTAGCAATGCAGTGTATCGAATTCGGCCAATTGAAATAGATGCTTCTTACGACATACTTATTTCTGGAAGGTCTGCAGAATTTAACAAGAATTAGAGTCCCATTGGCTTGATAGATGGTTACCTTCCACCAAGATAATAGATCAATGCGTGACACTTACCGCGGACGCTGCTTAAAACGATTTCTTGAAATGACAGATTGCCGTCTTCGAGGAGCTTCTGGTATAGATCTTCTATTGAATCTGCCTTCCCTTTTAGTCTGTTGGTAAAGGACTCCTTAGTTGTGTTTAAGGTCGCATGGGCTAAATCTTTCGATGCACGGGCTAGGTCTTTCGTCGCATCGATCCCTTTTCTAATGGCATCCTTCCCTGTTTCTTTCACTTTGACCCTGAAGCCTGGCTTTGCGTGAGATTGCATAGCGGTTTCCTTGGCTGGTATCGTTGGACTCTTTGGATCGTCTGCGTACCGATTCATATTCTATTAGCAACACCGTTTCTCTAACAGTAGGTGACCATTAACCCAACCTTTCCCCCAATCCGGTTTAACGTGATGCTGGCTGTACCAGATGAAATCGAGGATTTCGCAAACCAGCTCTGATATTTTGTTTTGAATGTGCGCTGTAAGCTGACGACCTGCCGGACCCTCCACGCCACCCTTTTCGCACAGCCAGTTTCGGCATCTTGTTTCGTAGAGGAGAGATGAGATGGCGAACGTAACGACGCGGTCATATGCCCCGGTGACCTTTTCGCAAGTTTCAATATCATCTGTTACAATCTTTACTCACTGCGATTAGTAGTACATCCTATTTAACCTCAAATTCGCGTTGAAGGCTAGCTCGGATCTGCATATGGAGTTGAAGCTTTGAAACCTTTATGACGATCCCAACACCGCACCAGATTGCGGCAACGCAAGCAGGTGCGCTTCCAAACACAGCATCACCAAACCCCTTGAAATAGTTCAAGGTGTCTACCAAGATGCCGACGGATTCCCTACCAGCAGTAAATTGGCTTTGGATCTCGGTACAACTGTCAATTGCCTTTTGCAATCTGTAGGAGTTTTCGAAAAACCGCTTGAGGTCCGTTTCTAGGTTAACATTTTTCGCGGATTCTTTGCGAATCCGGGTAGCGAACAGCTCACGACCACGCCTCCAGCATTCGGATTTTTCCATTGTGATCTCATCTTTCTTTAGCACCTCTGAATATGGAGGTGGGGCCTGTGGTTCTGGGTATGGTTCCTCTTTTTGAGTTTCTTCTGGGTCGTTAGACCCCGTTGACGCTTCACCATTCGGCACCATTCCTTCTACATCTGTTGTCATTTTGAATCTAGGCTGCTTGGATGCTTAACTCTGAATAGGAAGTAAAGGGTTCTGGAGAGAGGATCAAGCAGCAGCGATAAAGGTCTTTCATCTATAAAATGGCGCATCGTTCGGATAGCTACCGGTATTCCCGGTAGGCGTCCCACATGAAAGATTGATTTATCTGGTGAAGGATAACCAAAGACAAAATTTCTTGAGCTCACCATGCACGCCAGAACGAAGACTACAAGCGGCAGGCAACTTGCAGGATGTTCTCGTTGCTAGATTTGTAGCGAGAAGGCTGAGGCTATCCCCGGAAAGATACCACACACCATATATCTCGATGCGCATCGCTTGAGTTGCCGTCTTGGCGGTATCGTATGAGATTCAATCCTCAGCAATCGTATTACCAATCTCAAAAGAATACACTTGTGCATTATGCAAATAATGGTTGGAACGCAGCTATCACTTTTGTCGCACAATATTACAAAGCATCGTTCACATGGATTAAAATGCATTTCCTGTTGCCTGCCGTGTGTGTGGCTTGCAGTATCTATCGTGAGCACTTTAAGCATTCTCAAATAATTTCAGGGATCTCGTGTGACAAAAAAACTTGAGATATTTTAGAGAGGGGCAATTTATTGATGGATATGTGTTATAGTACACAAGTATTCATACTGGTGGGAAATCGGGAGACGGATGCAAGAGAGGCTAGACAGCAGAAACTTGCGTTAACTCCGGCGTTTTCGGGTAGATATAACCTCAATTTCGTCGTCGCTAGAGGAGGAGGAGGAAGAGGAGGAGTCCTCTTCTGCTGATGATTCGGATTGGGTGGACTGCTTTCGAGAGATAGCCGTCATAGCGTTTGTTGCAGATTTTATATCTCCGGGTGGGCTAGCCGCACTGACGTTGGTTCCACCAGTACCTCGCTGGTGTTCATTTGAAATACTAGAGGGTTTGGGGCTAGCGTGATAGGGTGTGACACCATTGGGAGCCACAGCGGGTACCTGGTCTGAACGAAGAGCGGCTGGCTGTGTTGAAGGCTTACTTATATCAACTGGGGGCACAAATGGCGGGGGTTGAGCCCACTTAAAATCCGGAATACGCCTTTTCGGTTTCGAAGGGGCTACGACGGCTCCATTTTGTTCTTTTTCGGTGACCTGACCGATATTGCGCCCTGGAGCACCGCTAGAGTATCCAGTAATGACACCAGTTCTCTTTTCCTGTTTTAGTTTTATGGTCAGTGTTCCACTCGACGAGTTGTGCGTCACGGATATCTTACCATTAGCTCGATGAACTTAGCGCCGTCGCTCATCAACTTTGGCTACTCGAGGGTTAATTCATATCAGTCTTCTGTACAGATACCGGCAGGGGGGATAGCGTGACTTCCTACTTCTGACTTCAAAAAATCGCTTTCACGGCTTTTCTGGTCTGGCGTTTTGTTTACAGGGCCATCGGGTCCAAGATCATTAAAAAATGTACCCAGATCCGTGTCGTCGGATCCATCTGGTTCACCCTCGAATTTACCATGCTCCTTTAGTCCCTCTAAGGGTGTCCCAAGACTATTACTGCTTTGCGTATCCTTGTTCGCCATGGTTTCAGGCTCTCTGCCTGTCCCGTTGATTTCGTTCTCACGGCCAAATTCCCAGGCGGTGGTCCTACTCAGACCCTTCAAAGCACCCTTCAAGTCGCCATCCGCGGCCAACTTCTCCCTCATTTGTTCCTCGAAGTGTCGGATTATCGGTAACAAAAATACAGCCATCCTTTCGATCAAATCCGGCCATTTCAACTCTCTTGCCAACATGCCAACATAACCCTTGAAGATTCTAGCCTGGATGTTAATGTCGGTTACACAAAAGTTGAAATATCGATTTAACGGGAAATCTCCTTTAGGCCCGAAGGAAGCGCAGAGCGAGGCCAATTGAAGCGGCGACGTGATGGCATCTTTGATGACCTATCGAGCCATGCAGCATTAGCCTTTTGTCCTGCAATAATCTCTGCAACGAAGCTTGAAGCTGAGGACTGGAGCCAGCAACACGCAACACACCACCACGAACCTCAATGTCACTTCGCTGCATAAGTGGAAACGCTTTCGTGCAAAGAATGTCGACGATAATATGGAGCATTCGCCACCCTTCCCCTCCCATGGCTTCGTACTCGCAGCTGGGGTCGATCTTGAAATTATAGTCGTGTCCAGTTTGTCTTTGACCGGCGGAGTCGCTTGCGTCAACCCATGCTTGGGCGTGAACTCTAAAGGAATTGAAAAAAGCTGGATTTCTGATCCCAGGGAAGCCCCCAATCAAGCTACGCTTGAAAATATACGCTGTAAACTGAGTTTCTGGCATTGCGGCCTATAATAGTAGAGTAAGATCTCTCTATGGAGGGCCTTTGTCAAACTGAGTTAGAGATAGTAGCAATTATGAATAATCCTGGTTGCTGGTTGTCGGTCGAAGGTGAGAGAAGTTGCAATAGTGAAGCTAAACAAGAAATTACCCGTACCTGTTGGGTGTGCGAGCCAGGGAAATTGAATACACAGTTATACGAATGCAGACAGAGAGCTTTAGAGGATGTAGTTTCGAGAGTATTGGATGCTATTTTTTGAGGCTGAAGGCGAGGATGGAGACTGGAAGTGTAACGATGTTAGCTGGAGGAATACTTAAACTTCTCAAAGTGATCCACAAAAGTAATGACTACAGAGGCTGCGACACAAGCTTAGTCTAACAGCATACATGCTTGGGTACTTAGGTTTTACTCGATATGGCGATATTCTCGGTTTTTGTGCGTGGATAGGATACCAACTCTGTGAGCTGCTGCGTTTAGGTCAAAGCTATAGGGCCAGATATTTGACGACCTGAATAAAAATTCTCTACAATAGCTCCCCAGAGTGTATCTAACTCTGTCAAGATATTTTACTCTAAATCTACTAGTGTGAGCAGAGCAGTGAGGGAGGAGCGGAATCTCATCCTAGGCATCAACTAGATTAGATATAGTAACTGAGATTACATAAATTTTGTAAAAACTCTATCCTCTCTTAAAATCTGACTAGCCACTTTCTAGCCAACTGTGTAAACAAGGCCCAGTCCCGTTTTAAACCTCTCCAAACACTATTAGCTTTCACCGTAGAACAAATATTACACTGAGCTTCATTACGTATCTCGAGCTCAGCATATTGCAAGGTTCCGTAGAAAAACATGATAAAGATTTCATAAAACGGCTTCCGTAGTTCAAATCGTCCAAATTAAGATGCAGGTCACCCGGAGACTTTGGGTAACCGTTCTTTTCATTCTATCACACCCTACGAGCCTCAGAAACGTAGTTTAGATGCTGGTTAACGTTAGGGGCTGCATATTTGCATTCAAAACTTGATAATTCTGAAGCAAGTGTTATAAAATCGAGAGGAGGCAGAGTAGGCGTTTTCAGGCTTCCCTATATCACACATAGCGTTCAACTTTTGGCAAACTTGTAATAGTATTGAATATTATTGGCTAAAGAGATTGCTGTAGAGCTTTACTTTCGTGTGCCGGTACCAGCGGTGATATAAAATCAACCGCGGCGTGATTCTAGCGCATCTGTATAGTTAGCCGCCAAATTGTAGATTCAATCGAGGCCTGTAGTTGCTCTGGTAATATATTATTAAATGCCGATTTTCCTATTGTGAACTATACATGTGATAGTGTTACCTAACTAAGTACCTAAGTACCTAGTTATAGACTCTGATCTTTTGGTAAGCCCTATATCAATAATATCACCGTCAGTCGTTGTGTGACTGTTGCTGCCCTGTTAGCTGTAGAGTTGCGGAAATAAAAATCCTCTCTTGACTGTCGAAATTTATTTCACTCCCAGTATCTACCTTAAAATACTCTCCTCAGCCACACCGAGTCTTTAGCAAAGAGACTTGAAGAGTTCAAACTCTAATAAGGACCCAACCTTGCGAATTCTCACAACATGGCAGACCAGCGCAGAGCTTCGAAAGAAGCTAAAATTGAAAGCAAAGTCGCCAAATACACCCTAAAAATTCAGGACCTAAAAGCAGAGCTAGCAGATTTGAGGCGTCCGGAAAGGCTCATGCATAAGAGAGATCTCCTCACACGCCTCCCAACGGAGCTGCTCATCCACCTCGTGGATAGTCTTGAGGAAAGCACCTACGTGCTCCTCAGTCAGGTTCTACCCGTCTGCAGGACGTTTAGAGCCGTAGTTATCCGCCTAACATCCGGGAGGATGGAAGGGTTGACACCAAAGGATATGGGAGATGGTTTTCTCACTACAAGGTCGCGACGACTTGTATAACCTTGAACAAGTTTGTCGAGCTTTCAGGGGGTTGATTCGGAATGCCTCGTCAAGCAACATCAATGCGATACTACGGAAAACGCCACTTTTCCCGCAAGACCCGGTCAAAATCAACGAATTATCTGAGCTCCATAAGCTTACCCAGCTCAACCCGAGGCTTAACGGTGCCGGTTATGATGGACATATTTATCTCGAGCACGGAGCGCTTATTCTCGATAACGATGATGAGGCAGCATTCTTCCGCGAAAATGTTACGTACCCACCGACCGATAGAATTAAGATAATATTCGACTGTTTTGCATGTGAACCCTGCCATCGGCATTTAGGATGCGCTGCTATACATGTCCTTATGATATCTACTAGAGACTACCTTCGATCGTCTAGAAGCAGAGCGCTGACTCTGAGAGACCCTTTCACCGGCTTATAGTACATTCTACACCAAGGCGAGGATATAGAATTACCCTACGCAGCGAAAACTAGCGAAGTAGAGCTACGGGGAGGAGTGGAAAGCCAGTCTGGTTACTACCTCGTTAGGAATATAGGAGATTTGAAAATACTCGCGGGCACACGAAGCTTGGAGTACGCGATACCGGGGGAAGCGATCCTTCAGGACCTACAAATTCGAGCATCGGAGAGTGATGGTACAGTCACTATAAGGGCTGGGTTTTAGTTTCGGCCAGTTGGTAGCCCCACTAGTACATCCCAAAATAGGAATAACTCCCGCGTTCTTCTGATTTTCGGAATTGCCCTACTTAACCGTTAATGGGGTACTGGTGAGATATATGGGTTTTAGTGAGAGTGTATTATTTTAATCTGATATCACCAAGCTCTGAGTATCAATTAGTAGTAACCGCCATGTCTCTTTGGTTTTAATTAATTAGCTTTAGAGGAAATAAGACAGAGGGTAAGTTAGGCTCAAAGCTGGTGGCGCACACCACATACGCTAACTAGTCTAGCTAATTGTTATCCTTTAGACCTAAATTCTGCGATTTTCTATTGACAGTCTCGAACCGTGAAAGTACTAGTTCGACGATTGCAATGGCTTTATCTCGACTTCAAATTTGGTATATATGGATTTCGAAGCGCATACCAAAGCTATTCCTGTGTATGGTTAACGGGTCAATTCCGAATATTTTTACATTACCTTAGAAGGCGGCTATCGCATGCATAGCTAGTGGATACAATATTGCTAACCTCTTTACGGATCTGAGAGCCTATATCGTGCCCTCTTAGCCGATTTACCGTAGAGTATCAACCTGACATACTTGACCGTTATGTTTCAACTCTCTCTGATATACAACTATATCGCGGATAACCCGAAAATAGAGTCATAGAAGTTTCGTAAACGAGACTTAGAAAAGAGGTGTGATACCTTATATTTAAGAGTTTAGGTATTGTAGCTTCAACAGTGTTGTTATAGTACCATCCCTCCCGTTCGCAGTGCCATCCAGGAAGATGTGGGTGTTTCAGTAGTAACTACGGCTGTAGTAACTATATCGCGTCTATCGCACCGAATCGGCTTAGAGCCTGAGCATAACGGCCAAAAAAGCCGAGGAATTTGTTTCCCTATCATCGCAATTTTAATGCCGGGGATACATTTAATTGTAAGGACGCAATATTCGCTCGAATTCTTAAAGTGAGGAGCACTTAGTCTCGAGGACCTTCCTTTCACAACAAAAGGAAGGTCACCGAGACTAAGGAGCACTACATGCAATGCGTCGAGTTGGGCTCGGTGACGACGTATTTTTAGCAATCGTCATTGTGCGGGTCTTTGACACTCAATACTTTAACTGCAAATATTCGGATAAATTCAAACTCCTCGTTGCAGCGCTAAAAATACTTCCAACAGAAAACCTCTCCATATATTGTAACAATGGCGTTTGAATCCTCTCTATTGTCAGCCGGTAGTGGCTCAACCGCCTGGTCATGCGCATCTGACCCTGATTCTACATGCTCTTCCCTGCACGAACTTGACACCGGAGGAGCTAAAGACTATATTAGCAAACTCCCAACAGAAATTCTAGCCGAGATCGTCAAGGGCACTGGGGTCAATGACCATACCCTTATCTCACAGACACAAAAGGTGTCCAAAACTTTCCGGGGCGTAGTGTTGTACTTGACACACGGCGGGAAGATCGCCAGCTTCCCATTACGGCTGTGGGAAGGAATCTTTGAATATCTAGATGCCGTATCGCTCGCGAAGGTTCAGTTGACCTGCAGCAGTCTCAACGCCGCAGTTGCTGAGTCAAAGTCAAAACGGGTCAAGGGTAATCTATTCGTAGAAAGCCTCGCCAAAAGCCAAAGAGTGGCCATACACAAAGATGACGAGGTGCAGGTTCACCCATCACTTTCGGGGTATTTATCTATCCGAATGAATGGATTCCCTCAAGCCAATCAAGAAGACGTTGGTTGGACCGAGACGTACTTTCGCCTAAATTCAACAAACCCACCGACCGACAGGGTGGTTTTATGCCATCCTCCATTTCAAATGGCCAACGGGTCAGCCATTCCGATGCAGCCAATCACGATATCCACGAGACGCGGGCCGCGTGCCACAGAACCTAGCAGGGCCCTTACTACATGGGACATCCTCAAAGGTGCGCAAAGGATGGCACGATTGCCGATTACCGAAGCCCAGATATATGCAATCTGCGGCAACCAAGAGGACGATGCGATTTGGGACTCTGCGATGGCTGGGAATGGGCGAGGCTTACCAAGCAATTTTGGCGAGGAGGAGCTGACGGATGTATGGATAGGGACCTCTTTTAAAAACGACACAAATCTGGAGGGATTTCCAGAAATGCAAGGAGAATTGTACGGTGATGGCGATGGAGAGTACTCTAACTTTAGAGTGCTTGGTACAAAGGATGATGGAACGGTGGTCATGACAATGGATGTACAGTAATCAACATCTGAAAATAAAATAAAATTGCAATACTGTCGAACGAGCACGAGACGCCTGGAGCCCCCGTACGCATGTGAGGCGGTTTACAGTATGCCGGTCAGTTCCTACAGCATATTGCCTCAGCAATGGCCGAAGTTCCAAGTGACTCTTTTCTATTTACCGATAGACTGCCTTTAATAACCCTTAGCCTGCCAAGATCTGAGGGCTTAAGTAATATCGAGGGGCTAGACACCTTGAACACCATATTTACGGCCTCTTGAAACTAGGTGTCAGCCAAAAATCCTACTTAAGTAGATATTGTTGGGTACTACCACCCTCAACGACACTCGAATCCGATAAATAAATTATAAATGAGTATGTGATTTATGAAATAATCGTAATTTACTTTCTGTAGGAGACAATAGTCTCTAGTCCGGACGACACTAAGCGCAAACACACTTTGTTTTCTTAACCCCACCTTACATATTAAGCTTCATAACCGGGGAGAAATATATAAGTATATAAGTAGTAGTATATATTAATATGCAATGGTCCCAATTTCCCTCAATACCTTCCAAGTATATTCCATCGAAGCGAATATATCCCATACTTTCTTCGGATCTTCCTGAAATATATTTTGTCGTCCCTTCATCCACTCAGAGCCATCATCTGCTCACTTCTCTCTTGAAATCGCTCTCAACCAAACTTGCCTAGCCATGCAAAGAAATGTCCTCATCAAAGTCTGCCCAGGATTGCATTAGCTTTATCCCAACTGAGCTTCTCATACAAATTATTAGAAGTATCGATGGGGATGACTACACTCTTCTTACTGCGACCCAGAGGGTATCAAAGAGGTTCCAAACCATTGTTTTGGATATTACAAAAGGGGGAAGGATGGAAGGCCTAACGGCCCCTATCTGGAGCAGGATCCTTGGACACCTCGATCCCTTATCTTTTGCAAGAGCAGAGATGAGCTGCAGTAGCCTTCGAAAACTAGTTTTCCATAGCGGAACGTTCCCTGACGTCAAACGCCTCAAGTTTTCCGAGAAGTTGATGAAAAATTGGGAGACTGACATTGGTAGAGATACTCAAGTTGTAATACACCCAGCTCTCAGAAGGTACCTCGCAACTACAGAGGACGCCGCGGTGAACCTCAATTTCGAAGACGTAGATATCGAAAAGTACCGCGGTATTAACGCGACAAGCCCTCCAGCGGATCGAATTCGGCTTATACATGAGAATGACGGTTACCCTCTGCGGGATGTCGTAATCTCTTCCAGGTACGGACCTCGCTCAGAATTCAATCGAGCTTTGTCGATCGAAGATGTCCTAGAAGGGACAAGAGAATTGATGAAACTGCCGCTCTCGGACTCTCAGATTTTTGCTTTTTGCGGCGAAGACCCTGAAGACTGGGATCCATGGGAGAATCCAGACCCATTCGAAGGATTCTCTAAAATGAGGCGATACGAAGTAAACGATATTTGGGTCAACTCGGGTGTCAGGGACCTAGCTCAGGGTGAATCTAAATCTTTGAAGCAGGATCGACTACACGACCAAGAAGGTGAATTTTATGGTCGATTCAGTGTTGCTGGGACTGCAGAAAGAGGAACTGTGGTTATATTGTGCTTACCTAGCAATTGGTAACGAGCGATGGCTTCTTGATAGATTTTAGATACCTCCAATGGAATTTTAGGACTCTGTTATTTAACTACTAGAATAAGTAATTAATAATGATATTTACGCAAGTGCACGGTCCGTGTGCATTGCGGATTGAGCACTTTCTTCAGCCTTCTCACCGCGGCACGGCGTATAGATAGCTTTTCCCAACGCAACAATTTCCATGATCATATAACCATACCCTTATAGTCAAAACAACTGGACGAATAGGTACTGAATCCTGAGGTCAGGTTCTTGGAGGCAATCTACAGCGGCATCAACGTTATATTCTGACCTAGGCCATTGGGGATTCAGAAGTCGTGTATACGTTATATCTTTAATGAGGCACGCAATACAATAATACACACGAGAACAAGACCCTTACAAAGACCGGTGGTAATCTGTCCCACTGCACTGTTCAACAGCCTCTATACACAAAATTCAGACTCGGCTACTTGAAGAACACCACGGAATGTCTCTCCCGACACGGCAGTCCCATAGGGATATTGTATTGGCACTCCCGACGGAGATACTCCTACTCATCGTCGAACGCATCCCAGAAGGCAGATATAATCTACTGACGAACCTACAACTCGTTTCTCGGCGATTTTACTCTTTGGTTCAGCTTTTCACACGTGGTCTGATTCATGGACTTCCGCCAAATCTTTGGGAACACGCTTTCAGCTTCCTTGACATCTGGGACCTAACTCGCCTACGATTTGTCTGTAGATGTTTCAATAACCTCATTTCCAACAGCAACGGAAACGGGATACGGAAGGCAGCATTTCGAGGGATACTGAGACCTGAGGATTGCCCGCCCCCGACGGCCGGCATGAAAGGAGACGACGTAACAATGAACCCTTTACTCTATAAAATCGTATTCAAGAATGGTTGGCGGACACCCTGGGGCAAATGCTGGAAAGAATGCGAAGGGCTGAAGAGTATGATGGCGTCGTCGCCACCAGCGGAAAGGATTAAACTTCGATTCTTGCCGGTTCCGGTTTATGGTGGATATCAGTATTGCGAGCTGGAGATGCAAGATCTAGTCCTCACAACGCGACCGCAACTACTTGAAAGAAGAGTGGGACGGGGCCTTACAGTTTTCGATGTACTGGTGGGAATGGATGCAATGTTACATACGGAGCTTACTCTACCGCAATACGCCAAATTCTTGACAGCCATGGCAGGTCCTTGCGACTATGAAGCTGAAATACAGCAAGGAGGAATCGAAAAGCTGCTGCAGAAGGATGTATGGCTTGGTGGACTATACAAGATTGGTACGAAGGCTCCAGCCTTGGAGCCGGACGGAACAGTAGCCTTAGAGCTAGTCTCTCGGTCTTGGCTGATCTACGGTCTAGATATTTAAATTCATATTTGTTGACTAGGTAATGGGTTTAGCATCTAGTAGTGTTTATTATATGTTATGAACGGCTATTGTACTAAATTCTCTATTAGAAATTTAGTAATCGCTCAAGATGGCGCATTGGCAATACCTTGGCATCAGTACACGCCCTAAACATTCTCGAGCCGAAATCCTGCGCAACATACCTACCTGCGTCTATCCCACATATTACCGAGATACCTCATTCTCTCAATTATAGCCGTTCCGTTCTCTGAAATAGTCTTGGGCGTGAACCATCTACTCCCGAATCCCAAGGACAAATCCCGCTGTATTTTCAAGTCCACATCCTTTGCCCCTTCAGCATTGGGCTTGAACCAGTTAGCGCTAGCGCAACCATCCGTTGGCGTTATCCCCAAACAAGACAACTTCATTGTGTTCGTAACATCTAATTGTTTTGTTCGAACAGGCGAATGGAATAAATCCGACAGCTCTAGCAGCAACTGCATTACCGTTACAGGCCGTTCGCCGCCGGACCCTCCCGGTTGACCGCTTTCCGTTTCTCTCCGCTTCCAAAATTCCGCTGCAGTATGAACACTAGAGACTCCAGGTATCGCTACTAGATCCGCATAGCATTTCCCTTCACTCGGCACATACGCTTTGAATTTTACTGCAATCTTGGCCTTCCGAACGGGCGGGGAGGTAATGTTTCTATACCAACACCTCGGCAACCTCTCCTTGATTTCCTCCTCCGTGATGGGTTTTTCGAACGTGCAATCCAAGAAACGTCCAAAACCCCTCACCACGGGATTGAATTTCGTAGTTGGATTTTTCGGCATCGGGGTGAGCAGTGTTATCTCTTCTCTAAACATCGTCGCTGCAATGATGGGTGATCTCGATCCCTCGATGATGCTGTTAAAAGCACGACAGGTGTAGGAAATTCGCATCAACCTGTTGAGGGGCATGTACTCGAAGACTTTGGCCCAGAGGGTTGTGGTGAGGCCGTATATTTTACCGGAAGTTACGGCGTGCACCAGGGCACGAAATCTGTGCGACACGAGTTGGACATCGTGGAGGAGATCGTAGGCGCTTATATTGCCCAGAATGAGGATGAGAATCTCGGAGGGGAGGGTCGAGATGATATCTTTAGGTACCTCTTCCATAGTGAATATCCGGAATTCTATACTTGAGTGAATATATAGATGTCGGTATTCAGAGAATCAGGATCTGGACCATGGATCCAACTTGCTTAGGTAGACGTAATTGCAACTGCACAAATGGCAAGATCCTACAACATGCAACACGTACGATGGCCTAGCCTTGTTTGAAAGTGTGTTGCTAGGACTTTTGCACGTCGCAGCTGCTTAGAAAGTACTCTGGTGAAAGTAACTAGGTAGCCTTGGTGCAGAAATTAAGAAAGGTTCCAATGGGTTATTTCGAGACTCTTTGCTGGGAATGTATATAGCTGTATCCGGCAAACAGACGACTGCATTGTTAGACGGTCAAGTCAAATTTAAAGCCGCCTGTGATGGCCTTCTTAATATGTGGATCATGTCGTAATAATCCTCTATTGGGGAGCATATTTAGAAATGATACTCATTACCTCCAGGCGAACTATTGGAAAGTTTATACCTGTGGGTTGAAGTGACTGAGGCTACTCTATCCCCTAAATTTTCTGTCAATATTTTAAACTTAGCGTATGCATTTGTGAAGTATTCGTTAAAATGAATGTATCTACGACTTACGGCCTCTGCCTAAAGTATTATGTTGTATACTAGCAGAGTGTTTTCCAAAAAGGAAATTTCAAACCTTTAAAATCAGCTAATAGACAGCCATAAGGATCAGAATGCATTTGTTTCGTCGCCAGCTTGAAGGTTAGTTGCCTGAAGCTGTGGTAGTAGTATTCGATTGAATCCTTAACTATACGTATACTAGACAAGGCTCGCGAGTTAGTATCATTTTACATGCCTCGATGCAATGGTGTGTCAACACAATATACATCATAGAATACCACACGCTTCCCTTTAAATTTCCCCGCATTCAGTACGAAGCGCATCGAGGACAGCACTTCGCGGTCTCAAATCAATCCATGGAGATTATAACACCATCCTTATCGAGATTGCCAACAGAGCTTCTCCTAGACATTACATCGTACCTTGACCAGTTCACGGTCGCATCCGTTCTCCCCAATGTCTGCCAGCGCTTCTACCGCCTCTTCTACGATAGACAGATGCACGGTCTGACGCCGCGAATCTGGAGCAAGATAATTATCGCTTTACCACATTCTAGGATTCAAACGATCCGTATGGCTAGCATGGCCTTCAATTCCCTGGTATCTGCTGCCGTTGATCGGAGACTGCTCGATCATACGTGTCTGAGCCATCACCCGATACCAACCGAACGGCTGCGGGAATTTGTAGAGCTCCCGGGACGCCAGGTCCATAACCTTTGGTACTGTGTCGTTCTTAAAGACAATTCTTGGGCACGCTGTTATGATACGATTCCTATCGGCCTCGCTGGTCCGGTTCTTTTTGAGGCAGCCACATCCCCTCCGGTGGACGAGCTTCGTCTAGAATGCGAGGATGTTGTGAATTGGCGGCTTTGGGTAAATAGATGGCGGTACGACGAAAATGGGAAAACAATTCCTGTGGAGCATTGCAGTTTTGGGAAGGCTCTAAGGTACAAGAGGAGGATACGAGGCAGGGTAGTGACGAATCTGGACGTTTTGATTGCGTTTGACCGGATGATAGCGAGGAAGGTTAAATCTGCCTGGGTGAAAGTTGCGGATGGCGTAGTTATAATCTGCGGAGAAGAGGACGAGGGATATTTGCACGGGCCGGAACCTATGCTCGACCAATTGCAATTCGAAGGACATAGTGCGATCGGGAATGACGGGTTGGAGGATGTGTATATTGACGACTGGGTGAGCAGTAATCCTGAAATTGATATACTTGATGAGATGAAGGCTGCGCAGCCATCTGGAGGCCGAGGGCAGGGCTTTGAGCTAGCGAAATCCCTGAGACTCAAGGAATACCAATTCGGTCTGCGTTTCAATTTAACCGTCTCAATAACTCGATTCTACGACCTCTGACCCAGGAGGAATATCACCTGTAAAAATGGCGGCGGGGAGGCCTCCACACACGATGTAGGATAGTTGAGTGAACTTTTAGCGCTATTCATGTCTTAGGCTGATTCCTATACTAGAAGGACTTAGAGTTGATACGTATAATAGGATGACTCTCACTTATAAACAATACGTTTGAGTTTACCCATCCGATCAGGTCGTAGGATTCAATGCGAACTCCAGTTGCCTTCAATTAAGGTAATTCACCAACGGGAACCTGCAATAATGCTCCAGGTATTGCTCACATATGTTGCCATGGATTTCTAAACTACCTTCATATTAATTTAATTACTTATGTAAAGTAGAATAAATCTTAGAACTCGCCAGCCAACACGCGAGGCATATATGAAGTCGTTCATCCTGGAAGCCTAGCCTCGTTTTAAAACCCGTTGCATAGCGTCTTAATACGAGAATGATGGAAGCCTTCGCCTAGGATTGTAATTATAATGGTAGTAACCCCGTGTGGTTGGCTCATAGGCAGGATAAATCGCGCGCGGAAACAACCCCGGCTCGGGCCACACCTGCCACCAAACTACAAAAGACGGATGATATTTGTACATCTGCAGCGGTGGCCTATATTTCTGGGAGTACCCGAAACTTGGGATCCCCCTTTCCTTCAAATGTTCTACCCTCCTCATCCTCAAGTCCAACTCCTCGCCGACGATATCCTCCGTGCAGGTTTTTCCGACATCGATGTCGGCCATTATCCTTCGTGTTACGAACCCTTCGCTCACGTATAGATAGCCATCCTTGGCGCGAAGTGTAACGCTGCGAGGCCAGTACCGTAGCACGATTTCGTTGTATATGAACAAAACCTCCCGAAGACTGATCACGTTGCCGCTTTCCGGTGTTTTGAGGAATTTGAGCCTCAAAGGTGGCAAAAAGCTGTCTTTTCGGTTCCAGAGTCTGTTCAGAGTTCCGTTCCTGATCTTTAAAGTATCCACCGGCGGATTCGTTGCCGTTTCGTCCAAAATGGGGTCGCTTAGGTGAAAGTAAGCGAAGGGATCACCTTTGAGATAGCGGCGGAGCATCTTGTGCGGGTTCGGACTCCTGGTGCGACCGACATATGCCGTGTCGGGTATCTTGCCTGTCCGACGCCATCGACGGATGGTTTCAATTTTTGAGTAATCTATCATATCTTTGAAATCTCGGGAGACCAGGCGTATAACGTTACCCTCTGTATACGGAGGGGCGCCATCAACAAGGGTGAGTATGTATTCCCAGAGTGCCAGCGTAAGGCCGTAGATTTTGCCGTTCGTTTTGAGAAGAACGATGGTGTTGAAAGCTTTGCACACGCATCTAACGGTGGTGAGAAGTATAGGGGTGGGTACGTGAGAAAAAATTTGCAAGAGGAGTTCTGGGGGCAAGACGGTCAGGATTGTCGGTTTGGGTGGATTGAAATTGCTTCCCTGAGCGATCTCTCGCGGTCTACGAGGCGGCGTCTCAGCGGGAGAATATAAGTCCCATTCCGGATCCTCCGTCAAAATATCTTGGATGAATTTTCGTAGCAAACTGCCCGTAGAGGCGAGTATTGAAAAATTGCTATCCATTGCACTTTTATGGCGACCGGTCGACCTTGGTCTTTAGTTTGATTTGTAGAAGCGAATGGCTTTATTCATATATATCTGCATCGCCTGGTCCAAACTCGAGAGAGGGACGCTAAGTTAACGCCTTATCTCATAAGTGCAGTCACTACCGCAATGCAAGGATCCCTAGTGGCAGATGAGTTGACTTTGTGTTACCAACTTTAGCTTTCAGGCGAAATAGTGAAGCAGAGATATATATACCATGCATATGACGCCATTAAACGAAGAGTATTATATTATGTAAAGTCCATAGGACGAGGAACAGGATCTGATATTAATTTTCTTCAGCGGGAGACAGGATCTCTCTACGTGCCAACTTTTTTTCGGTAAGTGTAAAGCTCCTGTGGGGTTTCGTGCTCCTTCGGCTGATATCTGGCGCTTGCCATCTGTATCAGCCTTGCTGCCCCACCACATATTTTAGACGGCTGAAAGGTATCAAACTCATTGGACGACTTGACAGAGTGTCCGCATCCACACCGAGTCTAGCACTAGGAAATAATTACGACTTACTCTTGCTGGAAATGTATCAATAATTCCTCCTCTCGTATTATATATCTACATGCATTTGTATCTATATTATCTCATTGCTATGTGCAGAACTGATTATTAGTGCACAAAATGCTGCAATCCGAGATAAAGTCATGGCAAACAGTAAAATCATATTAAGCTACTCAAAAACTTCACGTACAACGCCACCATGCTACCATTAGTAGGGATTGAGTTAAGCCCAGTATCAGAAACTAAAAAAACAAGGCACCCGATATCAAGCCCCTGGTGCGTGTAAAGCCTTACTAGCTGATCAATCGCATCAACCATTAACTATTAGCCACTAACTCCGAGATTCGATATCTTCTCAATACGCGCATATGTAACCCCAAACTCCGAAGCAGAACGCAAAATAAAGATAAAAAGAGGCACATTTCCAATAACCCGCTGTTAAACTGAAATGCAATGCAATTTCTTATTACATCTGTCTCTCCCTAAAAGTTAACTCCCTTTATTCTTAATGATAAGTCAATACAAACTCCTGTGCTCCATCCACAAAGCTTCCCATATGAGCTGATGCGTAAACGTATGGAAAATCTTTCAAAAACTCCCGCTGCCGTGGCGTCTTATCGCCTTGATGGCCAGTAAACTCGACGGAAATTGGTGATGAGAAGTGAATAGCTGATTCATCGTGTTCGATAACTGGCTCTTTGGGTTCCTCTTCCGCCTCCGCTTGCTTCTCGGCTTCCTCCGTGTTGGGCTCACTGGAGCTTTCGGTCTGTTGCCCGGAAGAATTTCCAGAACTTGTTCCACCGTTCTGGGGATCATCCGTGGTTGATGCAGACGTTGTGGCCAGTTCGCTATCCAGCTTTGATACTGCTTTCTTGACAGCCTCGTGCTTCCTAGCTTCCCATTCCCGCATCTCCTTCAACGCAACAGCCTGCTTCTCTGTAAGAGGTTCGACGAATAACCGTCGCATAGCATGATAAACCTCTCCCACCGTCACTCCTTTCCCGGGTGCGTCCTTATCACCGATTTCCTTAGTTACAAGCACCGGCCGTAGCTTCACTCCGTATCTAGCGGAGAACTTGACTAAAACTTTGTCTACCGGCGGGTGCGTGGCGTTCTCGTCCGCGACGGGGAATGTAAGGAGGTTGGTAGGGCAGGAGTTTCCGGTCTTATGGTAGATTAATCCGCCGAGTTCTATTCGGCAGCAAATATTTTCAAATGCAGGATGTTCAAGAATTTTGGCCGTCGGAGTAGCATCCGCGACTCCTGGGTTTGCAGCGCCGTCGCTACTGTCGGATTGAAGGGATGACAATGCGCATTCGAGGGGTAAACGGAAAGTGGCAGCCTGGAGCCCCGGCAATTTTGTATTGTGGAGTAAGCTGTGGAAAGAGGCGGACGTTTGCGACACTTGACGTAAGGTCCGGTAGGACTTGATATTGCTTAATATTTTCTCCCATAGCGAGGGTGGAAGACGGGAGATTCGGAGGGAAGGGATGAGAATCGCAGTGGCATACGCAAAAGATTTAGAAACCGGTCGGAAGCGGGTTAGGACAGTGTAAGAGTCAAAATGTTTGAAAATCTGAATGAGAATTTCTGGAGGTAGCGTATCCATTGTCGGAATGGGCATACCGTGCTTATCTTAGCGGCACGATTGGTTTGGAGGGGCAATGAGGTGAGTAAAGATAGCAGAATTATTTAGGATCTAAGCTATCGGGAGATAAAGCAAGCTAGGAGCTTGGAGAGACCATGAGAGATCATGAAGTAGGTGTTCGGAGGTTAAAGGAGTTAAGAAATTTAGAAGTAGTGAGGGATATCAAACGATAAGAAATAAAGAGGAAGGGAAAATTAAAAGAATGGAAAGAAGAAGAGAGGGATGAGTGATGGTGGTGGCGGATGAGGTGACGTTGTACAGCCTAGACCGACAACACATCCTGCATGGCAGAATACCACACCAGCAACCCCGCAGCGCCAGAGAACCCTCGAACTAAGGATCCAGCCTTCTCTGACTCTAGAGTAAAATAGTGCATACCAAAGGATCTAAGAGTAGCCTTGTAATATCCAATAGCGATAGGTTATGATAGTTTTGATACTCAAATACAACTGATTATCAGGTGAGCAGATACTAAAATTCAAAACTTGATAACTTGCATAACTTAGCTGTAGGCAACTAATAAACGTAGCTATAGATATCTATTGAATACCAATATTCCACAATCGCTTCTATCGGTAGATAGGTTCCAGAAGAGATAGAAATATAGGCCAGCAAACGACTCGTAGCTAGCTACCTACCTAAGGAGTAAATTCGGCTCATAATACGTGAACTGGCACACCACAAGCTACATGTGTTAGTCGTGACTAAAAGCCAATATCTCTCTCAGTCCCCGATTGAATATACAGCTTATATATATTTTATAAGTTCTAAAGAATACATAAAGTAGCGCGGAAAATCCTACATCTTATCCCGGTTTTCGGTAGCGAGATGCGATCAGACTTCCGAGTGTATGCGTCTTCGGTTCCCCTGCGCTGCCAACGAAGGTGGCGCCAACACCCCTGAAAATCACTAGACCTATAGAGCCGAATAAACGTATGATATAAGAAACCTGTACTTAGAACAAGCTTGTACAAATTACTTAACCTGGTAGCCTAGTTCAGCGTTTGAGGCAATATGGCCTGTGGATGAGTAAGCCTCGTGAGAATGTTTCAGAGCACTTTTAGTGAGCATATGACGCTTCCAGGCCTGACCGCTACTCTAATATTCATTTAGAGATCAAAAACCTCACAAAAAGGGTGCCTCAACGATATATAATATAACGGGGATAGTCCCATAGCCTCCGAAAACTGACGCCGTATAATATAGTTCCTTAATACGCTCCTTCTAGAGGTTATACCAAGTTTACAAGAGTACTAGAATATATTTCAAATTTCAAGTATATACAGCAACTTAGACTTCAACAGTGACAGTCTATAGCCATTTTCGTCCTAAATCTCGAGGATATCTTCGTATTTTACGTTTAGTACGGCTTCGAACCCTCATGCTGGCATGAGGCACCCCAAATCGGGCCCCAAGCGTAACTTGCGGACCAAACTGCATTAAGAGTGCACTGTGGAAGCGGTCCAATGCCATAGCCGTTGCTGATCCAGAATGTAGCGTGCCCCCAAGTAGGTGGTGTCCCGGCTTCGTATCTAAATCCCCAATCCTTAACTTCAGCGTGACAGTGTCCGCGAAGGTTATCAAGGAATCCACGACCCCAGTCATCATCCCAAGAGCCGTAAGTATCGAAGCGGAAGTACCAGTCTTCGTAAGTGTAGCCATTGAGGGCGGTTCTGCTGACCCAAACATGGCACCAGGCTTGGGCACCATTTTCACGTTTGGCAAATGCTGGAGTGTTGATGCCACGTTCTTTGAGCTCCTGGGCACTGGGGGCCGGGACGGCAGCGGCTGAGGCGAGCGAAAATAGGGCTGTCAAGCCGAATAGCTTCGAGAGGAGCATCTATAATATTAGAAGTATTAGATAAAGGAAAGTCGGTTAACGCATTATAGAGGGCTAGGGACCGTACTTTGAATTGCTAAGCAATAATCTCGTAAACCAGACTTCTAAAGATCCGATTGGCTTCGGCTGTGCGACAAATAGCATATATGTATAGTGTTATGGTGTGTTTTTTTTAGGACTTTTGCAAAACTAAATTTACAAAACTATTTGTGATGGAGGATGCTAACAACCTATTTATGCTCCTCTGGGAGCATACAATCCTGACATACCCGTCTTGTAGATATTGGTGCACTCCCGGGCGATCTTATAGCACCATTTTTTATTTGAGTGTCTGTGGAAGAGTCTCTCTCAACGTAAGAACACAACCGGATTCATTCCCGAATCCTCGACACCTTGTATCAAGGTCCTGTTTCATAATATAGATTGACTTCTAATTCATAAACCAGCATATCGATATATCACGATAGAGATTGGTAAACCCTGACTACTAAGATTCTATAGCCGGGGCTTGGGAAGCTTGTACCGCACGAAACGTGCACAGGTCAAAGCCTTAAAGACATATCAGACGGATTTATAATTAATGCATATAGACCCCCAAACTTTAGTTTTGAATCAAAAGGATGTTAGCGAGCGTTATACCTTCTTCTTGTGAAGCGGTCATACGATATATGCGGCAATTCCAATCTCTGTTAATTGGTGAAAAGAGGTGTGGTGCCATTGGCGGAAACTTCGAACGATATTGGCGCAATAGCCTTGTACGAGAAACTGAGAAAGCGGCAATATCGCGCTGCGCGAATAGCCTAATACGTTAACCACTAGAAGTGTTTTATATTGGGGTTATATATGCGTAATGTAAAGGGACTAAATAGCACAATGGTAAAAAACTCGCAAAGAACGAATATGCGCACCAATAGGAAAATCTCAGGCCTCGGGCTGTTATAATTTGCTCTGACGGGTTGTTTGACGGCAACTCGAACTCGAAAAAAACGTCCCCGAAGTCAGTGAACGCGACGTACGACGGCGGTATGCAGCTCCACTAAATACTATATGCAGTTAGATGCGAATAAAAATTGTTTAAAATGATGCAAACAGGGTAAAAAGGTTACTAATATAAACGTTATAAACACAGATCCTTATAATGCAATTACGCTATTCTTTCCCTCGGAGCAACTTGCATATCGACCCGGAAAAAAGCACCCGGAGGTTGAACAATGATATCCAATATTTACGCCACACCCACTCTGGATACCCCGAAACCAATTACTTAGACCCCACCCCTCAGCTTGGCAGGCTACGAAAAGTGCCTGGGGTCGTTTATCCGGCGAAATCGTACTTCAATATGCACCTAGAAGACCTTATGGTATACTAGTGGATACAGGACAATTTGCAAGTTGATGATAGGCGGTTAGATCTTAGAGTCCGGTATCATCTATATACTTAACTTTGATTTGGCGCAGTGCTTCAGAGTGGAATTTCGGAATGCCCTTGGGCGATGCCACGATCGGAATTGCGTCTAAAAAGATGAAAATGCTAAAATATATTGTGCGACAGTTACTCACATCCTAGTTAATAATGTGATGTATATAACTTCTCGATTGGTTCTCGAACTAGAATACGAAAAATCAATCGCATTCGCGTAATTCCGACCTGTATTAACCTGCAGACGCTTGGACCTCTTAGAGCTAGGGAAGGAACTATTTCAGCTAGGTATTATATTAACTATTCAGGCCCAGAGCCAAGGGCTACGCAAGACTTCAGTTGGTGTTGGACTGCAGAGGTCAATACAAGGGACCATCGGATCATGATCAACATGGTTCTTAAAACCCAAATTACTAGTTACATGGATAGTTCCGAGGAGTCCAAAATACCACTTTCAACTCCTGTATTTGATATAGATATATCAAATTTTGTGTCGAGGATAAGTGTCTATTCTCTCTAAGGCCGGAACTTTCGGTGCTTAATCTAAATACGATAATGGAGCCTAAACGAACGATAAACCCTGCTGTCTGATTTTCCGTATAGGGCCAATTTCCTTTCTGGGTTACTCCAAAAGAGGGTAACATGTCTGAGCTAGAATACCCGAATAGGGGTGCCCAAATTCACGTATTCGGTATGCTCATATTAATGACTAGCGTGGACATTAAAGAACCATCTTTATAGGATGGGGGACAGCCCCCGATCGATTTCAGAAAGCCAATGTGGGTTGGCTGTATTCCATTCGCTGCCCCCACTCTTCGTCAGAATATATAGAGGGACGGGCTAACCTGATAGGAACATAAGATTGTCTCGTATATACCATTTGTTATACGACGTTGACATCGACCAATAAGAAGATATACAGCTCCCTAGATTGATAGGATTAGTGGTGGCCCTCCCATCCGCTTCATTCGCACTTAATTAAATCTTTCGTCAGATAGTTTGGGCACAGAAATTCTAGGTAGATATATAGCTGAAACACGAGCGACTTAAGATAATAAGAACTTAAGTCGAACTATTTCTCATAGTGGGGCATTTGGATCATTCCACGGAAGGCGACAAGGGAGGTGCGAAATAGAACGATAAACCAAACTGTCCGGGCCGTATCTCCTCTATTTCTTCGGAAGTATCTAACAAACCCCGTCATGTAGGCAAGATAGCTACTTCTTGCCAGCAGAAAATAATGTATGTGTAAGATTGGAAGCTAGAAAGGGGCAGTCCAAATATCTCCTATCCCCCCCGCATTAAGGTATTCAAAATTGTTGCCCATCGTTCCAAGCGGTGTCCTACTCTCGCTACTCCTCAAACGATAGTGGCCCGAGAAAATCGACATCCAAATAAATCTTGTCTTCTAGTACCTTCTGGACCGACAATGAAAAGTTCGTGCGCCGAAGGTACTTTGACCTCAACAAAGTTCGCTGGTCAGTCTCGCTTGATTGGAAGCGGAGGAAAAACCTGTAGGTGTAAGTGATCTCGATAGGAGATACATCCGGCTCGAATCCGCTGAATCCATCGACCGAGCTGATTTTTCGGCCTCCTTCATTGATCTCCTTCAAGAGTTCAACTAACCCTTCCTTATCAGTCTGCCATTTCTTACGTATGAAGCGTTGCAGGCTTCGATATTTCAGCAGATCCTTTTTCTGTTTCGGAGATAGAGGTGCTAGAAATAGCATTCTTAGCGCTTCGATCACGTCGCGAACAATCAGCGAGCGGTCTATCGAACGGACTATGACCGGTCGTAAGAACCCCCTAATCGAGGAGTATTGAAGAACGATGCACCGGGTCTTTGGGAATGTTGCAACCGAATCTTCGGCAAGCTTCAAGGGATACCTCCACCAGCTGCCATAGCCCAGGCTATAGATGGAAATTTTGATTCGCTCGTCGCGCCCTTGGAAATGATCAATTATGAGAGGGCCGGCAACTTCCAATACTGTGGAATTGACAACGCTGCATAATAAGGCAGAGAGGATCAGTTATTTCTCCTCGCTTTGCTGAAGCCATGATTGCCACTTGCTTTACTCACCTGCGTGCCTTTAGGGCCGGAAGCTTAGAGTCCTTGATAGACTTTTGAAGAAGCCTGTTTACGCGAGTTAAGGCTACTACATCCGACAGTTCAAGATACGAACAGAGAATAGCCATAATTCGGGGTGGCAGGTTGCTAAGACGCCCTCGTGCCATTAAGATTACTGAAGCATGATAGAATCCGGCACATGTCGTGCGAAGTGACGTTTGGACCACGTACTCATCGACCTGCTTTAGTATCTCCACAATAATTTCTAAGGGGAGTTTATCCATTGTGGTGTTTTATAGATATAGCTAGCCGGAGGACCGCACCGAGTAGACCTCAAACTTTCTCTTGTGGGGCTAATAGGCAGTTATCCGACTCACTGGTTACGTTGATGCTGATTTTATGATACCCCTGTGCCGCTGGCCTAAGTCGGGCAGGTGGTCTGGCACACGGAAGTTTGAATTTCGTGACGAGGCGTTCGTCAAAGACATATAACCGAAAATGGTAGGAGAGCGAAGAGCTTGAAGCTTTCGAAGAGAGTGAAATCTGAAAAGGCAGCAAATGCAGATCTCAGTGGATTTAGGAATTAACTTGCGAGCAGCTCGACTCTATATGGCTACGGTCGCGATCTAAAGTGATGTGGCGACCTGCGACTTCGCTTTGCCGTTATGAATCATCCTGGCGTGCAACACAAATTTTGCTAGAAACTGCAACAAGGTTCTGGGCGCTATGCGTGCAACCAGGGCGACATTCGGTTGAAAGAAGAACATGGGTCAGATCTGGTCATGTAGTAGCAAACGAAGCCGCTCTAAAGCTTGATACATATCCCGCCGCGAAGTCATACATTCTAGGTACTACAAAGCTTTCATATGGAAACCTCTAGTCCGTATTTGTAGGGACAGGACCATCTTAGGCTTAAGGCATAGAGGTCCAATTATATATGTGCAGGAATACTTTGCTTGTTAAATAGCCAATTCGCCTCCAGGCGGCTAGGCGTAGCTGTTAATAAATGAACAGTATATGAAAGAGATCTAGAGAAATCATTGCGAAGATGAAATACCTGTACTACATAATGGGATCCAACTATCGAAATTGGTAACCACTATAAATATGTATATATTTTGAGCCTGAGCTAGAACAATTATATAAAACAAAGGTACATAGAACTAATTCATAACAGCTTCGAGTTCCTGTGTTTTTATAAGAAGGATCGTCAGTTATTGGAATCTCATATTTGTTTTCGAAATTGAAAGGAGATGGGGCGGGGATACCTCTAAGTATTTTAGCAGCGGTCGGTTAGCAGCCACTGTTCCAGAAGCGCATAGTTCAGCCAGCTGCAACTTTTGATTTTGTCTCTTAAGGATTTGCTAAACATTGGCAAAGATTGTTAGTATATAACAAACAACGGCGCATTATCTTCCGCAGCTAGGTCTAGGGTGTATGCCGGCTACTTACCTCCTCGTACGAGTCCTTCATGATATATCGGATAGTCTTGACAGGTTTAGTCTGCCCTATCCTGTGAACTCTCGCGAGGGCTTGTTCCTCTAGCATTGGGTTAAACTGTGGCTCAAGAAGGTGGACCTCCGATGCTACCGTAAGATCGAGCCTACCGCAATTGTCAGCTTCTGTCTTTTTATACGCAATACAAGGTAGGTCGATGCTTACCCAACGCTGCCGCTGCCAAGTGTCGAGAGAAGAACCATGCATTCACCGTCGTTACGAAATCTTTCTATCCTTTGGCGCCTCTCTTTCATACTTAGAGATCCTTCCATCCTTGTATATACAATTCCTTCATTATCCAGTGCAATCTCCACAAGATCTAGCATCTTCGTCCAACAGCTAAAGACCACTCTTAATATGCCAAGATAGCGTTAGTCGGTATCCTCAACATGGAGATTATCTGATATAGCTTACTTCTTGGCGCTTCTATCTGTGTTGAGGTTGTCGACCAAAGCTTGGACCTTTGTGGAAGGTTGTACCTTCTGAGAGTTTTGCATATCCTGATGGGCGGTCACACAAATCGGACACTCGCCATCCTCTGGGACACATTTGGAACAAATTATATGCTGACAATCTTCAAAGTTGGTCAGATTTTGAGTATCTTCGTTTTCTTCTTCCTTGCACACCTCGCAAATCATTAACCTAAAGGCTTTATGGATGGCAAAAACACCTCCTCCTCGTGCATCCAAATCCCGGAGGTTATTTTGAAGCGAAATTGGCAAGAGATCTGTACCATGGTTGCAGACCTGTCGCAGCCGTAGAATTAACTGTGTGATATAAGACCCAACTCCTGATCCTTTGGCTCCAGCTCGAACAGCTTCTTGGACCTTTTTTGTTGTGAAGTCATGGAGGAGGTTATGCAAATCCTGTTCCGTAGCGCTAAATGAAAGCCGTTGTACGTGGTCTTCTCGTGGGGGTAAGTTTAGACTAGAAGTCGCCTTCAGCCTTCGTAGTGTCGTATCTGATATCAATTGTCTTAGATTCTGGAGTGCCCTCTCGCTTTTAGTCTTGAGAGGCTTAATAATGCTAGTGTAGAATTTTTTTCGGTCGTCGCAGGTGGTATACCGTAGAAATTGTAGCAAAGAACCATAATCATCGAGTTTGTTTTGCACTGGGGTTCCAGTCAGGCACCATCTAAAATCCGCCTTCAAGCCGAAAATTGCTTTAGCCTGGTTCGTCGACCTCTCGCGAATAATATGAGCTAGAGGTATTAATATATTTTAGCAAGGGATACCTAGATAGCGGGCAGCTTTTAATTTCATACTAACCTTCATCCAACACAATCCTCCTCCAGTGAAAGTTAGCCACCGGCGAAGCGGATACCCCTCTTGAGTAAGCTACTACCCCGAATGTCGTGATAACGAGGTCGTAGTTTCCAAAGTTAGGCGTCGCTTCTTTCCAGTCTGAAGGGAAGTAAACTAGATATTTGAGATCTACGACATGCTGACGAATCTGTTCCTCCCAAGAAGTAATAACTATTTACCAACGACGGTCGGTAGCCCCGTTAGAACATACTCCGCGGCCAGAAATTCTAGTTGTAAATTAGTTTCACGTACCTGACTTTGGGCATATTAGGAGAGTGGTTGCAACGGGGACGCTTTCTGCGAAGGAGTCTAACGAAGTGACGATAAGGGCTAGAGTGGTCAAAGATTTGCCCATTCCCATGTCATCAGCTAAGATACCACCCTTCAACGGATCATCTATAGTTGACTGAGCTAACGCTCCCTCTTTCCTAAGCATCCAAAGGACGCCAGTCCGCTGGTGCCTAAAATCAGATATTTTAGTAGAAACATTCTAGCAATTAATCAGAATCGCAGCACTTCAAATCAAACTCACCCTTTCAGCACGGTAGTAACACGTTTACTGATGTCAATATCTATTTCCATCATATTTTGCTCAAGATCGGAGCTTAACGTAAAAAGGTTCGATATCTCATCTTCCCGTTGAAGCAGCTCTGTAGAACTTAATTTTTTGCTCTTGTCTCCTTCTGCCTGCGCCTCCGTAGTCGCGATCCTAATACCTTGAGAGGCTAGTCGACTCTGCGCATTGTATGATACGGTTAGGATATGTGGGTTGGAGTATGATAGTTTCCGCCTGTTTTTGAAAGGTTCCTCAAGATATAACTCTCTTTGAGCTAAGGCTCGAGCAACCGATATCACATTCTCTCTCTGGCAGAAGATGTCGCTACAAATCTGCAACACTTTAGTGGCCTCGTCGTCGTCGTGGGTAATCGGAAGTATGAACGAATCAATCTCGATGTCGTAACCATCCATTACATGCGCTAGAGCAGAGGACCCAGGCTGCTTCACAAGGCCAACGTATTGAGGATTGCTTGACGTGCCTATAAGTACTCCTATTGACTTCCCTATTCGGATAATTGTTGCGCTACGGGCATTTTGGATATTGAGCGAGGGGGAGGAGCTTGAGGAGAGCCCCAAACGTAGCTAGAATCTCGGAGTACATATAACGGTTAGCAAAATATTTGAGTCCGCTCTTTCTTTACTACCTTTATTAAGAGGGGCAAGCGAGAGAAAAAAGGTATAGAATATTGATAGGGATTTGAAGGGTTCGAAGGGGATTTTTTTTCTTCGAGCTTCTCTTAGGTTTCGAATTCGAGCAAGCGATTCCGAGGAAGTCCCCTAAAGGAAGGACCAAGGATATGTTGGAATATGGTGAGGTAACCAAACTCACCGATCCTATACATATCGTAGGCGAACTTTTACTGCAGGTATCGGTACCTGGAGAGGATGGCAGCGGGCTAACACTCTGACTGATATTCGTGTTGCTATTTGGCGTTGTCGGTGTTGAGTTGATGGTCAAGTGCCTAAGCTGCTCCGACCCAGCACATACATTGAGGTCAACATTAGGTGCATTCGGCGTCTCGTTGAGTGGTGTAGCCGTCTCGCATGTAGCCCAAGCATTTGTCAATTCTTCAGGAGGTTGTATCAACGGATTACTGGGGTTATCAAGCCTCGCCCTAGTTTAAAGATGGTTCGGTTAACGCTAAATGACTTTAAAGGCTATCCCGCGCGTGTCTCTTCGTGGAGCTATTGTAATTAGTGTTGCGCACGCGTTATCATCAGGGGTTACCGGCCCTCATGCATTCAATTGGCCGACTGCACCATTCGTAAGACCCTTACCTCTTTTGCGGTTCAGAGTCAACTGAACACCCTGTTGATATCCTCCCCCTCTTAGCGGTAGCCATAATGCATGATTGTGGTTAAAGGTATAGCAATATGATGTGAGAACAGTAAAGCTTATGTGGAGGAGGACTCTTTGAGGATATTATTTAAACTCTCACAATTGTTAAAAAGCACCGTGCTAAGAGCTTGGAGAGCCCTGAAGTGAACCTTGAAGAGAATCATCGTACTTGATCGGAATCCTTCACCAATTATCTGAGTTGTTCTATCCATGACAGTACAGTTCCAAGCCTCGCGAGATGCCCCGTCAGCCTCCAACTTGTCAAACGCTGCATGGCCCCCACCATCCACAGGTCACGGCTTCTGATGCGCTGGCGAGGCTACGAATATTACTTCTTATACCAAAGTTGACCCAACTAATACTTACTTATATATATGCTGAATACCTAATCTATGCGTCCTATCTCTCCGTAAGCCCAGGCATGCGGTATCCAACACAAACCCGAACCCCCAGAATCCCACCACGAAGAAGCCTAGCCTTTTACGAGTTGAAATCAAACAATTAACAGAATACGTTCACGAAGGAGAACTCAGCAAAGTCGAGCTACCGGCGGAGCAATCAATATGGATGTACCCGCTCTTTTTGCCGCTGCCCTTAAGGACTTCGAACTGAAACTGTCGGACAAGGAAAAGCAAGAGTTCCGGGCAACGACCGTAGTTGATGTAGAGGTAGAAGCCGGGAAACTACAAAATGAGCAAAGGCAGAGAAAATCCCACACCACGATGGGCCTTTTGAAGCCGCTTATTGATGGCTTATCTGGATACGCTGGAGTTATCGAAGTCTTTGCTCAAACGAGCGAAATACTGGCATTTGTCTGGGTACGAGGCTGCATATTTCCCTGTGGACCATTGAGATAGGCATACACACATAATAGCGTGCTAGTTTGAGGAATATCGACTTGGACCTATAAGCCCATTTCAGTCATAATTTGATACGGTACTGACGACTCAACTGGAATCTTTAGGGCCCAATAAAATTTCTGCTTCAGGTACGGTCAGAATCTTATCGAAATACTACAAAGAACTTTACAAGACCCTACGATATATAGCTCTAAATTCTTGGATCTCTGCAGGTGGCATCCAGATGGCAAACGGCGTTGGACAAGCTCCTAGATGCTCTATCTAAGGTCGGGGAGAAGCTATTGATTTTCGAGCATTGCTCTGATCTAGTCAAGGTGGATCCCAGATTCCATCGAATACTCGTGAGAGTATATGAGGATATTCTGGATTTGCTGTGGATTTCGATGAGGATCTTCAGGCAGAATGGTGGGTGCACATCCTTTTTGAGAATCTCTGAAAGGGGTGACGTTTACGACCTGATAACTAAATCTCCATTTCCTATTAATTCTTAGCTCTAAGGCAATTTTTTACAATACAATCACCAATATTCCAAGAAAAGCTTGATACTGTCCTCTCTAACCTTGACAGAGACCGTGATTTAATCCAAAGCGCGAGTTCTGTAGTTCAATTTCAAGAGGCTTACCACTTCCACCAGAAAGCCCTGGCAGAATTTCAAGAAGCTGAGAAGCAGCGGTTGCTAGTGAAACTCAGCCTATTGCGCGACGATCTCAAGCCTTCGCTGCTCTCGGTGGCAAAACTCAAAACTGCCCGCCAAATAAAAGCAACCTGCCCAGGTGCAGGGACTTGGCTGATGAGACACCAAACCTTCCAGTCATGGAAAGATTGGAATTGTGCTGCACCAAAGGTTATGGCGTTGTATGGTATACCAGGTGCCGGTAGGTAGTTCCTACTTCTAGATATAACTCTCTACGCAACGATTGAGATGTAATTATATAAACCCGATCAACTACGTATAGGCAAAACTACGCTTTCATCTTTGGTCTATAACTATCTGGAAGACGAGATCAATATTGGGAACGAGCAATACCACCTGGCACATTTAACTCTCAGTTTCCAACCAGGACAAAACAACGACTGCCAAAATGCGCTAAACTCACTGCTCTACGACCAGTTGTCGCGATACCCGGAAGCCGCCACATCGTTATTAGATACACTCGGTACCGAGCATACGCAAAAGCTTCAGTCTGTCGAAACTGTCTCAGAGCTATTAGAAGCTTTGTTTGAACTTAATCATCCTACCTTTTTTATAATTGACGGTCTCGACGAACTCAAGGACGACGAAGAAATCAGGAGCTTCATTAAAATCGTTGAAAATTGGCTAAAAAATTGCCCAGATCTACGGATTATGATGAGTTGCCGACAAGAAGATTTAATCAAGAAAAGAATAGGACGATGGGATTCTACGGCATTAGTAATAACAGATGCATTGAGTAGTCAGGACATGAACGCATACGTCCAACATCCTAGTAACCTTGAGATGCTTACCTCTCAGTATGGGTATGGCGAGGAAGCAGGGAAGAGGTTCCTGCAAGCCATAGTAACTAGATCCGATGGTATGCGCACCCCTTTCGACTAGTTTTCATCTTAAAGGAGCCACTTTATATCGTTCCATTCGAGGGTTAGAGCATTACTCACGTAAACGTCTTCGTCCTAGGAATGTTCTTGTACGCGAAACTGATCCTGAAGGAACTTCCATATCAAACTTGCGATATTGAGGTAGAGCAGCTAATTGCGGAGCTGCCTAAAGGCCTGGAAGAAGCGTAAGTGATATGTATCTTTCTAAGAACAAACGGTTATATCAATGGCAACTGCTAACATTATACCTTCGGGCTAGCTACGATAGATCGATAAGGAGAGTCGCGGGTCAGCACGAAAACCTACGAAAAAGAGCAATACGGGTCTTGGAACTCTTGCTAGCGGCTGATCGCCCATTAAGAGTCGCGGAACTAAAGCAGGCAATCATGATAGAACCCGATATGGACAAATTCATGCCAAAACGGCAACTCCGTCTGTCGTTGGAATCTCTTTGCGGTTGTCTTATTGACGTAGCAGACGATGAAATAGTATCACTCGTGCATTCATCTCTTAGAGAGTAAGTTATTAATATATTTCCCATGCTACAATTTTTCTAGCTGCGAAAACTAAACCGGAGTAGCTATCTCTTGCAACACGATTCAGAGTTGGGGCTTCGGCTCGGGTCAATTGATACCACAGTTAGCCGACTGTGTTTAGAATTCTTTCAGTTACGTACCATTCATATATCAAACGAAGAAGATTATACGGGGGCAGTAACCAGTGGCGAATTCGCATTCCTAACATACGCTTCCACGCGGATTCTAAATCACCTTACGCGTTCGGTCATTGATGGGGAAACACCAGTCGCACGGTCAAGGTCCGAATTGATGGATCCACTGGCAAAGATCGCAGATCTTTTAAGCGACACGAATGAACTGCCACCTGGCGCAGAATATTCTATAGTTGACGCTCTGGGCGAGGGAATTGATTCGACGCGGCACACGGTAGAAAGAAAGCTCACGATACCAGGGTACCACATCCGAGACACGTTTCCGGAGATATTCGGTGAACCGGCGAGCCTCGAAGCGTTTCAAAGCAAACTATTAGCGCTAGTGCTCCGCCTGAACCGTGATTTGCGAAAAATTGCAGCAACAGGCGGCGTTTCAGTGGTGCAAAATCTTAGCGATATTTATGGGCCGCCATTTCGCTGCCTTGACGATAGATGTGTAAAATTCTCCAACGGGTACTCCTCACACCCGGAGTTTATTTTGCACGCCGCCTCCCACGAAAAGTTCTTTAAATGCGAAAGACAGGCCTGCCCATACCACCAAATAGGATTCGCAACTAGAGACGAGCTTAAGCGCCACGCAAGATCCTCCCACCTTGAGCTTGAGAGCAAACCGTTTTTGGCATCGAGCACAAAATTAGAGGCTGGGGCGCCGTGGCAAGGCCTACAGCCTCCCAATCAAGACGTCCGACTTATGGTTCGAATAGCCAAAGATGCGCTTATCGGGAGGGATGTAGGCACCGCTATTGAAATATTGGAGAATCTGAAAGGATTGGATTTCTTAGATATCCAAAGCCATTTTGAAGTTGGCATTGGTGGCGTATTTGTGAAAATATTATCGGGGAGCTTAGAGGTATTTAATCCGGTGTCATTAATGGAACATATAATTGCTTATGGCAACGATATCGTCATGCGGACGCTAGAAAAAATGGATAACGAGTGGTATTGGAAAGTACGATTGTCTCAAGACGGCTATTCCAGAGATGCTTATTTTGCTCTGGCCATCTTGAGTCAAAATACGGAAGTCCTCATGTATCTCATCAATAGGGCGCCACAGGTATATGGCTATGAGATGAAGCTGGACAAAAATTTCATATTTAGCTGGATCGGCTACCCTGCCCCTAAAAAACGAAAACCTTGGGAATATCTCCTTAAGTTCCCGTCGCGAAAGCCCGACGCAACGGTTCGTTTTCCGCTGTTATTATGGGCGTGTTGGGTTAATAACCCCCAAATCTACGATATACTAGCATCCCGAGGAGCCCTACCCCCTAACCACTATGACGACCTTCAAGATGCACAGAATGACATGGATCAATCAACTGAAATCTTGCGGCTCACCTTAACGGCAGTCGCGGGTCGCAAAGACTTAGTGGATAAAGTCCTAGTTAACGGAAGAACGCTACACCCAGGGCACCTTGCCGGAATATTGGCTGCAATGGTGGCATTTTCTAACTTACAAGAGAAGATATATGAAGTTTGCATATTCCTTAAAGATGAGGGAGCGGCATTCTGGAAGGTTCTCCTAGCAGATGTCTTCTTTAGGGCGTTTCAATATCTTTTACTCTACAACAGAACTCTGCCAACACAACAAGTGGTTGACGGTCTTCGAAAGTGTTTGGATTTGGGGGTGCAACCAGGATACTTGTGGAAAATATGGGATCAGATGAACCAACAGCTCCACAAGATTAGCAGTAACTATAGAGAGTTCCACACCACTAGAGAGGCGGAAATCATTGCCATTGATAAGTTAGTTCAACCTCTCATGGAACTTGGGATACAGCAGAGCGGCCTAGATCTAGATGACCTCCTCCTCCCCGGACGGTACTCTAAACCTCAATACGACCAATTGGTGAACGAAACCATACAGACTCGTCTCAATAGTTGGGGTAAATACAGAGAAGGCCTTTTTCTTTGGATGCTTCAAGAGACTCCTGATGAGCATTCGGGTCTAATTCGCGGCGATACCCGTTTCCTAGACTATTTCAAAAATAGTTGGGATGACATCCAGAATGTCCAAGGCTTTCTCGCTAGCTACAGCAGCTTTGTAAGCTTTATGGGTAGGGAAGATAAATCCTCTATAGGAGAACACGAAGATGGGCTATGGTATCTAAAGCAGTGTCTGGAAGCCCCTTCACCTTAAAACACAACTGGTTGGACCCCGAGAGAGCCGGTTACTTGGAAGCTAGGTGGTATTGTGTGGTGTCGACGTGTCATGCATGGTTTTTAAACTCTGGAAGAAACTATTAGAAACCAGATAAAATTACTAGCTTGTTTACTTGTATCTATTGCGATTTGGCCCATTCTCATGACCAAATTTGGGAGGAAACATTTAAGGCATTATATTTTACCCTGCCCACGCAATTGCAATCGAAATCCTACGCAATTGAAATATTATGCCTCGCCGCCCTTGGGACTCTTTGGCGGTGAGAATTTCATTAGCATTTTCGTATACTAGTCTAAAATTTTGTGTTGCACTACAATTATTAAGTGGGCAGCGATTTTAACAGACCGGGCTAGCGCCTGGGCTCGAGACTACTTAACTAGCCTGCATCTAAACTCGCAGAATTAAACTTCGCTCCCTAGGATACATTTCTATTCTGTCGACTTGGGTCTTCCTATTCAATCGAATCTCTAGTCCCTCAAAAAAGCCCCCCGGGTATATGTTGCCAATCAGTGCCCGCAACACGCGGATCAACCATGTCGCCAATCCAATTAGAATTAATATCCAGCCGTAGTCTCGTATTAAAACGTTATACAACACTGTTCACAACACAAAGTGCTTGAAGGGTTTTAAAACGAGACTAATCCAGCCGTATATACTTAAGCACTAAGTAGTTTGCAGTTGCACATGCATTTGCTCATTTTCGTCGTCGGAATGCAATGGTGGCCATGCACAGCACACTACATGATATTAACCCTTTTCCTTTACCTCACAAACTTTGCTGTTCTCGCCATATTCACCATGCCATTCGGAAACCTCGTAAACCAGCTCCAGGACCTTCGAGTGCAGGTCCAAGATCATATACAAGAACATATTCAGGAGCACCGGCAGCAACACCATCAACAAGGACAGCAGCCTCAAAACATCCCTCCTCCTCCTCCACCTAGACCAAACACACAGCAACAACCCCCACCAAGACAATGCTCTCCAGAAGCCTTTTCTATCTTACGTCGAAGATGGTTCAACCAAATCGTAGGGGATCCGGAATCAATTGATCGTTCTGATCCTAATGTCAAAGCTGCTATAGAAGGTATATCCAGTGGCGGAAAATGGTTGCTACGAAAATATGAGCTAGGAGATGATCACGTCTTTCAAGGCGTAGGGCCTCTTGTCCCAAAGGATATGAAGTTTAAGGATACCTATGGCAAGGTATGGGACTGCCTCTAGCTCCCACAATGCGGGGTAGCTCTGTTGCATGCGTTGCAAGTTGCGTTGTTTCAGTCTATATCAATGACGTAGTTTATTGTGGAGGCTAACAGTGAGAACGCATATGCGAGCCGTTCGAACGTGTAGCTACTCCAACTAGCCATAGCTTGGGCGACAGAGGGAACGGAGCTGTATCACAATCAAGATGTGCTGGATAAGATCATTGCAGGGTTGGACCATGTCCATGAGATTGTGTTCAACGAGGCCACCATGAAACCTGTTATCGCGTCGCGGGTCAACTGGTGGGCTATACAGTATGTTTACTTCGGATTCGAAAAGGGGGTAGTTATGAATTATGTTTCCGCCATCTAACATATGAGAACAATAGAATTGGAGCGCCTATGAATCTCGCCGATATTTGTGTTATCCTCTACGACCACATTGACGAGGAGCGTCGGAAGAGATGGGGAACCACATCCGTCAGTTTGGTCGGAAACACCGCCATCCCAAGCCTGAAGGGAGGCAATCGAGCATGGATGTCTAGAGTTCTAATCATAACGGGAATATCCATGGACGATCCGGACGTGGTGCGGAAGGGAATTGCTACCCTGTCGGCGGAAGGACCGCAGAATGTGAAGTGCAACACCTTGTTCGACTATGTCAAGCCGGGTGCCGGGGAAGGAATATATGAGGATGGGAGTCTGATCTCGCATGATGTGTACCCATATGCAGGAGGATACGGACTCGCAATGTTGGGTTCAGTAGCTCTTCTCCTAAATCTTTTGAACGCCCCAGAGTCTCCGGAGGAATTCCGGGTTACGGATCCTAATGTGAGGATCATATATGAGAGCGTGGAGAGGAATTTTGTGCCTGTTGTGTGGAGCGGAATGATATTTGAGCATGTTAGGGGAAGAGAGCTATCGCGTGTTGGAACGCCCGGATGGGTAACCCAGCCCGCCCAAAGCAATCTACGATGCATTGTTACTTTAAGCTAATCATTCTGACTAGGCGAGTGGCCACAGTCTCACCCATGCTGTCGCCGCACTTTCGCAAGGTTCGGATGGCCAAACTGCCTCATATCTCGAATCTCTCGCAAAACTTTGGACATCTTCATCTCCAGAATCTCCGCTATCAAAGGCGTCCCTGCCCCAAATCACGACGCTTAAGCCGATCATCAAGGGCCGAAGCGGACCGGTTGCACGCCCACCAACCGGTGCATTCTCAGCTCCCGTCCAAGAGCACTTCGCATACCACGCACCAGATTCAACATGGTGCTTTACCCTATCCCTATCTTCTACACGAATTGGTCGAGCCGAGTCTCTCAATAACGAGAACTTGAAGAGCTGGTACCAAGGAGACGGGATGACATATCTTTATACCGTAGCCCACAAGACCCACTACGCTGATGACTACTGGCCCACCATGGATCCTCTCCACGTCCCTGGGACGACAAACCACCAAACGGTTCCGCCGCCATTTCAATACAAAAGCATGGGGTACCGAGATTGGAGTGGCGGTGCGTGTTGGGCAGGAGGTGGCGGCGGCAATGGCTCCGCATTTGGTAGCAATGGTCGCGGTGCCCGTTTTGCAGCCGCCAGTTTTGATCACTATGCCGTAGACAAACGCTCCGCGGCGAAGAAGAGTTGGTTCATGCTCGAAGATGGAATTATCGCTCTAGGAGCTGGATGTACAGGAAATGCGGATCCGCCATCGAATTTACACACTACTATCGAATCCAGAAACCTGAATAACCAGGAACAAGCATTCATCGTCGATGGGGAGGAGATGCCGACAGATGAAGGGTGGAGTAAGCAAAGCGGCAGAGTTAGCTGGGCGTGGTTGGATGGAACGGCTGGATATATCTTCCTGGATAATCTGCCAAAGGAGTTTTCTAGAACAAAGAGATGCGGCGACTGGCATGACATCAACTGTCTGTGGAAAGCGAAGAACGCATGCCACAGATATTATTTAAATATATTCCTCGACCATGGAGTAAACCCAAAGACGTCAGAGTACGCATACGTCATCCTCCCCTTGGCATCCGTGGAGACCACCGCGCAACTTGCGGAACAGCCACATTGGAAGATTCTGCAGAACGACGTAAAGATACAAGCTATTGTCAATGGATTTGAGGGCGGGGAGATCACAATGGCTACTTTCTGGGCGGCTGGTAGTATCAATGGTATCGGCGTTGGGCAGCCGTGTCAGTTGATCTGGGGAAGATATGGGCGAGACTGGTGTCTAAGTGTTTCAGATCCAACACACAAGGTTCGCCGAGTGGTTGTGACTATCGACCAACTTGGAGGCCTTCAAAAGGGAGATGCAAGCCAAGGCGTTTCAGTCAACGGGAATCAGGTGGTGTTTGATGGGCTTCAGCATGGAGCTACGAAGAGCATATTCTTCTCTGGTGGAGGAAGCGGTCACGATGAGCTATAGGTCGCACCGTTCGCAGCAAGGTTTTTGGGTCTTTACAGTTTAACGCAAGGATAACACGCAAGAGTTGGTACATAGTTCGGAGAGTTTCATCAGCAAAAGTTCTTGTTTTCAATTACGTATATACACGAGACATTGTTGCGTTTTATGCGTTGCAGTTGTACAGTACATAATTTGCGCGCAGGCCTCCCTTCACTTTCTCGATATTCCTCGTTTAATCGAGACTATCGTAGCAGCCGAGCCTTAAAATCACAGCACACCCATCCACAGTACATCAGCTCTAAGGCGGGTTGCGGTCTCTCCGTAAACAATAAATAGCATTCATCCCACAAATAGCGTATACCCTAATGCATGTCACCGTCTAATTAGGTATCTGTTATTCAGGTCACCTCCACCGCTTTATTCTTTAGATCTCCTAGTTGTAAGGATTGTCTTGACGCGTTTGTATACGACTCGCTTCTTCCCTGCAATAGTACCACCACAGGTGAACGTCGGTGTGGGGATGGGCGTGGGAGTGTTGCCGGAACATACGGATCCGGTGAGAGTAGCAATCGATCCATAGCAGGCTATTTTTTCCGAAGTTTACGTTAATGCAATCCATTTTCGGGTGAGTATTCGGAGGCTAGAGGTTGCTTACATGTATAATAGCTATAAAACGTCGAAGATGCCGTGCACGGTCCGCAAGTAAAAGTTGGAACGGGGAGGTAGGTTGGAGGATAACCAGAGCAGACGGATCCGGTGCGAGTTCCAATGGTGCCGTAGCAGGCTTTTGGTTGAGCAGCATGTTAGACCACCAGTTTCTAGTGAATGGATGAGAATGGATAGCGGATTCATCTTACAAGTGTAGTAGCTGTAGAACGTAGAGTATGACTGGCAAGAAGTAGTAGTTTGACTTAAAGTACTACTAGTAACGCATGGTAGACAGCTCAACGTAGGTGTTTGGATGGTAGTGTATGGTGAACCGGTGCATACGCTACCCCAGGCGGTTCCGGTTCGACCACAGCATGCTAGGGGTGTGAAGAATGGCTTGTGTCAGCGGCACTGATCTGATTCGGGAATAATGGATATGTGTTAACTCACAAGAGAAGGTAGTACTGTAAGATACTCTTGGGCAGGTGGTAGTGCTAGAACGAGGCGGGCATGTAAAGGTGGGGATGGGGATGGTAGTCTGACGGGAACCGCTGCAGACGGTTCCGTATCCCGTTCTAATACCACCACAAGCTATAATAAGTTAGCTTAAGCTATCTTTTGTGGGAATAGATGGAGGTTTTAGTGTTTCTTACCTGCGTAAGTGGAGCTATACGTTGTTTTGACACAGGTAGTGGTGGTGGAAGGGCTCGTCGTTGTAGTTGGGAGACATTGATAGTACCAAGAGTTGTGAATCGAACAGGTAGCTCCGGGGACGCACAGTGTTGGCCCGGTCCATCCGATGCCACCGCACTACCATCATTATCGTTAGGAGTTGTTTTTTTATTTGAAAGACATGGCGAGAATCGGCTTTTGGGATAATTTAGGTTTACCTGGTACCACGTTGATTGTAGGCCTGTAACCTGAGCCGAGGCGACAGAAAATAAAGTCGCTAATGTAAAGGTTTTAATATGCATTTTTAAAGCTATCGTAAGGTAGAGTATTAGAGCGACTAAATCTTCTTTCGATCCTTTGGTCTTATATCTAAACGGTATAGATAGAAAATTCGTTCCACACCTAAGCGATTTCAATGGACCGAGTTTTGCATACGTCGAAAAGCTTAACTCGAAGATTGAGCTCGGATCGACAACTCGATGGCCAGGGCAGCTTATATATTGTGGGTACGAGTAGACATGAGCCTCCTAATATCTCTCAATTTCTAGTTTAATCCTTGGATATGTACAAAATTATACCTTGACAATGCTTGTATTATACCAAAGCTAATATATTGCCGTGCTTTGCATTGGTACAGGGACGTGCGTATGGTTGGATCGTTACACCGACGGAGTTGGGCGTTGTGGGACCCGTCTTGGCTCCAAACCCTTGCCTCTAGCTCCTAGTCAATATCCCAGCCGAACCAGAAAAAAAAATTTCAAATATCCATCCTCGATTGACATTTTCTGTTTTGAGAGGCTCTCAGCTAAGGCCAGGCGAATGCCAAATTAGTATATAGTCTTTAGCGTGGAATACCATTTCTGCACTGGATTTTTGCTCAATTCCTCCGTTCAAGGAACTTAGACTTCCATGAGCCGAGAAGCAGCACTTCTTCTCGCCTTTCGAAACGAAACATCATCCCATCTCTGCATCCTTCAGCCCCAACTGTGCCTGTCGACACAGATCCAATTGAGAAGCTGATCCTTGTCCTGTCAGGGATTAAGGTTTTCGGCTAAGATGGTTCGGTTGATATTGCGGAAATTTTCTCCACAACCCGCGAACGCTGCAGCCCTGATATAGTCGACTATGGTAACTCAAATTATCAGACCTTGTTAGAAGCCTGCTCCTGATTATTTTGCAAGTGTTATTGAAAGTGCGGCATCCGCCGACGTCATATGATCGGGTGCAGTTACTCCCTAGGTTTGGGAAGTTTTGACTGAGTTAATCGAGCTTAAGTCGTTTAGCCTAATTTTAATCTACACACACTGAGATAAGTGCCTTATTGAGATTGAAATACGAGGAGCAAGGTAATAAATTTGGATGAGGCCGTACTCCACAAGTTCAAGGCGCGGTTGCCTCAACTTCCCTAGTGGCGAACATTGAGCCATTTTAAGCATCAGATAATATTGGTATTTGCTTCCAATAATTTACAAGTACCTAGGGACATATATCTATCCTCTCACGCGGCTAGTATTGGGTTTAACTTTTAGCAAACCCATGTACAGCATTAGCGTTATCAGAACGGGTTATTTCCGCCCTACCGATTACTTTTCCCTGTCTCAAATTCGTCCTAGAAATATGTACCGTATAATTATTTTAGCTTGGATGAAGTTTCTGCTTCTCCTACTGGATCTAGATCTTGACTACGAATATGTGTTGCGAATGTGACATTTCAAGGCTAGGCGAGATGCCCAACCAGCTGAAATTTCGTCTTTGTCGCGGTCGCGTCACCAGCTTTGATAAATTTGAGCAGACGCATATTCAATCCGAGACAAGATTCTAAACTACATAATTATCCCCTTTCGCGATGGCTACCCTCTCGTCAACATACGGAGACATCCATGCGTAACTAATATCAATATATTGATATATCGATGTCCATTCCGCGGCTCGAATTAGAGTTGATACAGCTGAGTAGCGAGGAACATTAACCTCGATAAAATAACACGCCGCCGCAACACCACTCATCCGGCGACCACACAAACGCAAATGGCAACTTCTCTCCCTCCAGAATTATGGCTCAACATCGCTTCATTCCTCCCATTTTTTACGGTTCAATGCGACTTAAAAGTAGTATGCAAAACCTTCGACATATTGTTCTCCGGTCAAAGATTTCACCGGCTGCCGCCCAAGCTGTGGGAGCGAATCTTTGAGAATCTCAGCTACCTTGAATTGCGAGGGATAAGGCGGGTCTCCAAGGATTTTCGCGACCTCCTTAGGCGTACGAAGTCGACAAGGTTGTTGAGAGTTATGTTTCGTGAACCACTTGACCTTTCAATTGACGCTATTCCTTGTAGAACGGAAATCAAACTTAACCCGATTCTGAATAGGATAATCATTCACCCGAGAGAGGGAATGGTATCAACAGTACGGGATGGGATGATCCATTGGTCCTTTCTTTTGGAGAACCAATATGTTCACAAGGAATCTGTTATGTTGGAGAGCATTACCTCCCCACCGGTCCGCGCCCTAATAATTCATCCTCCGTGGAGAGAGCCAGTAAGAATAACGCAAAAAGGACAGGATGGAATCAGTCCAGCCTACATGACCGTTGGCGCTACGATTGCTGCTGTTTACTCCGCCCTAACTACTATGCCCCCAATCTTGTGGGGCCATTCCAGGTCGATATCGATGCGACAGATTTTGGAGGAACATTCGGAGTTGGACGAGCTGAGGATTTTCACGGACGTAGAGAATGGAAAGTCGATTCAGCGGTTGGGAAAGTTTGAAATCCTGCATACCAAACTAGGGCCTCCTGGCTACGAATTGGAAATCCCGAGAGACATTTGGGAGGAACTCGAGGCTCAGATACAAGCGGGTGGTTCCTGGGACTATGCCGATGACGATTTGTAGCGGAAGCAAACAAAAGCAGGCAAGCGGTAGCCGAGTTAAGCTCGATGCAATTGCATAATAGCGCCATGTGGGCCAGCGCCATATCTCCTAGGCCCCTGATCCAAGACTTGAGGATCAAGTATGTAGCTGCTAGGCTAGGTGCTGCTTCAAAATATGTTGTCGTGTTAACCAGCTCGTCTAGTAGCTTCAGGCGGTCTTAGGATTAACTTCGGGTTTTATATATACAAAATGTATGGATTAGTCGAGCTTGAATGCTTGAGGCTATAATTCCGTTTGAGGAGGAACTTCTGAGTTCAATGGAATATCTTCGTGCCCTTCGTTAGATATCGCATTCATGTATCAGCAAACCTTTATATCAGCTACCCCTTCGAACTTCAGCCATGGAATATCCAGAATCGGACTCTGAGCAAGAGGTAGCCATAAACCCTCTCCTCGGAATAGTTACACGCTTCGCAGACGTATTCTGGTTTCCAGAAAACCCTAGCCTGTTAATACTTAAAGGCCATGACTGGGGAAGTTTAGGAGATTGCGACATAATTGAATACTTCCCTGAGCTGGACAGCATTCTGCCCTTCCCAGAGGACCCATCTGGTATCTTGAGCTTTCTGGGGCTGGGGGAAGAAATGGCTCGTAGTGTCATAAACCGGCTCCAAGATAAATATCCTGACACATCGCAGCTCCCTGCCTCCCGAAAAATCCTAGATTTATTGCCCTATAATAGTTATCCCCTTGCGGACGAACTATTTCTGATATTCTGCGAGAAAGTTAATGAAACCTATGCGGCAGTTGAGAACGCAGACGTAAGGGACGATACGTGGGGTTTGTCGAACTGCCTTCTTTAAATGGTTGTATCCTCATCGCATAAGTGATCACTAACTGTATCTAACCCATCTATAGGCCATTACTATCAACGTGCCCTCGCAATCGGCCTTCAACCTAAGCATGCTGCGAAGGCTGGAGTCCATAAACGAGATATACGATATAACCGAATGGCTGTGATATGGAAACTGAAAACTTCTATCGCTTCGGTCCTGGATCAAGTCTACGAGTGGCTGGGCGAGCTCACCGAGCTCTGGGATGGCCAATTGAGGTTTCGGGAGAGTGGAAATCAGGCATCACTGGAAGCAAAACTCGAAGTGCCTACTCTTGCTTATCAAAGACTCCAAGATCAAGAAGATAAGGATAATATTGATGAGGTAGATACCAGGGCCCAGACTAGTGAAGGGAAGGAGGCTGAAAAAGGACAAAGTGATATTGCAAGTGTAGAGGGAGTACCATGGGACAACGAAAGTCCGGTGGAGAGTTTGCAAGCATTCTCGCTACTTTGTCCAGAAGATTTTACGTAATATGGTGTATATTTACTAAGCCTTCATCCTGACTTACTAAGGCACATTTGAAGCTTGTATCCGCAAATCTGACAACCAAAAGGTGGCGGGCATAGGGATTGCAAAGTTGCAACTAGGTCGGAAATATCGATATGATAAGTTGAAAGAATTCCTGCGAACTTGGACGAAAGTAACCGCAAAAATAATCCGAATTGGTACTTAGAAAGCTATACATTATAATGGATTTTGAGTGACGGGCCGACAATACTGCAGCATGCCATCTAGATAACTTCCCGTATTTGCTCGCTCGACATCTCACTACAAGTATACTTTATAGAATTCCTTGACTCGATTAACATGAAGTTTTGTATTTTCGAAAAATGATTGAACTAGGCGCTAAAACTGAATTGTCGCAAAGAGGTCAAAGTGTGTACTATCGCAAACAATGTGAAAAAAATAAAGGTTAAAAAAAGAAAAGAAATAGGAATAAGCATCTCATGGAGATGGGAATATGTACTAATACATGCGATGAAAACGAGCCATCCGGCGGATGTACAGCTAGGCCTAAAGCGACCCTACCAAAATTAAATTATATATTTAAAGGAATACCCGAGCTTTCCTATATTGAACGATAGTATACTCGGCGAAAACTAGATAATCAGACCGAGCAATGCGGCGCTCAGCCCGATCAAGAGACCGTCCAAAAGCCTCCTCACGAGCTCGAGCAAGTTGTCAACAACCGGGACAAGAGCAAGCAGCAATCCCGAGAGCGCGGTAACGAGTCCACCGAGAGTACCGGCGAGTAAAGCACCTAAGCTTTTGTGTCAGCTCACAACCATCTTCTATACGTATAAGACTAAGTGGAGGGAACGGCTTACCCAATCCAAGAGCGTTAATAACACCGTTAAGGGTGCTTGAGATTTCGATCAACAGATTTACCAACACACCTGCAAGGTCGGTTGGTGCTTGTCTGGCGATAATAACGTCACTTCTCTTCGTCTTTGCGGCGCTGTTGATTTTAGCAATGGTGCCGGTAATGAGGACAGTGATTTGTCCGACCGCGTCATTAATCTTGGTCGCAGCAGTAGCGGATTCGATGAGGGATGGAGCGTCAGGAAGGGCAGCAACAGTAGCATCTATGAGCAAGTTAGTACCACATCCATGGAAAGTTAGACTGTGATTTTGTGGTTTGTAAACACATACTGATGGTGCCGGTGACGCCTTTGACTTCATCGTACAAAGTCTGGACAATGCTGATTGCAACGGCAAGGTCCGGAACTCGTTTTTCGATTTCAACAGGTGCGACCTCACGCTTTTCAGCCGGGATGACAGCCGCTGAGGCGAAGATAGAAGAGCCAATAAGGCCAAGTGCGAGGAGGGAAGAGCTGAAGAACTTCATTTTGATATTAAATTTATATTGATATAGCTATTAAATTTGGAGTAAGGGATATATAACGAGTGACGTAGAATTTCTCTTATAGTGAATATTGAGAGTAGGTAGAGGATAGAAAGCTAAGGGTAGAACTGTCCGCTGCGATGGTGAAGATGATGTTTTGATGCTTGAGCAGGAGATTGGGCTCTACTTATACTCGTGAAACCTCTACAAGATCAAAGAGGCTTCGTCATACACCGCTGAATACCTACTTGATGATAATCGACACCGCATCTTCTATGCAAGGAAAATTCGAGGACATTGCGATCTAGGTACACTGTCCGCCTGCTGAACCGCCCCGTCCAACCCCCTATCGCGCTGTCTACCTTGACCTTGATCCCGGATTTTTGTGTTGTCGATCAGAACTGCAACACTGGCACTTGGATGGAAGGGGTACTTCTAGCCATTGATCAATATTGAAATGACACGGCGATGTTGGAAGATGCTCATTGAGAGATGTATACCAAGAAATTAATGAGCGATCTTATAAGTGGGGCTAGTTATACACTAATCAATTCTCTAGATAGCATTCGATTATTGCTTTAGGGAAAGTTATCGCGAGCCAGTTAGTGTTGGAAGTATCGCAGATCAAATATCACCAACTGTCAATCCAAAACTCTATATATTCCACAACCAAGTCCGGATCAGTGATCAAGAGCCTCTCGTTCGTGATCGAATTTCACATTCAAACCAAGATTTTGTGGATCCTACCGGGTTCTATCGACGGGATGCTGGACAATCGCCACGCCCATCGTGCGGAAGAGAAAGGGGTATGCTGGTCAGGCAAGTTCCGGTTCGCTGCCGTCGGCAAGGGAAATCCGTGTACAAGCATGAGAAAAACTGGGGTAGGGCAGCTGAAAGTACCCCTCTATCGTAATGGCGATTTCGTAATCGATAGAATGGGATTGTTAAGATTTTCGCATATTTTTCAGGCGGGCAATTGCAATTGTTGGGTATCGCAAAGTTTATTGGTGTGGGTATGTCATGTCACACAGGGGCAAAAGAGCTATCGAAAAATGGGTGGATGTGTGCAGGCCAAGCTTTTCTAAAATTACAGGCAAGTTGGATCGACCGACATGGCTAGCCGACTGCAGCCAGGACATTAAACGGCGCGACCATCAAGTGGTGAAGATCTGTGGATACGTCGGACTTTCCCCCTTATTCTAAATTCTCCTTGTCTCCGAGTGGCATATTGTCAGCCCAAACTTCAACAAGACAATGCTGGAGAGCGCGTGCTCGAGAGTTGGGCATTTCACGGGTAGAGTTTTTTTCGCGCCGTCGTAACCCATCTAACAATTGTAAAGTCACTCCTAGGCTCCAATGCAATGAACATCTTCAGAAACGCTAAAACAAAAATTAAAAAAAAAAATAATTAAGAACTTTAGAATAGGAGGGTCCCTCCATTTCGAGGGCCGAGAACTGCTAGTACAAGGGCAATTGCGTGTTCCTGCAGATGACGTCCTCGCGGTTCCGATTGCTGTGCATGTTTCGTGGAGAGGGAAGCCATGGAGAATGACGAGGGAGGCGAGAATTGTGCATTTCTGGGGTAACCCTGCACGCGAGGAGGTTCAAGCCACCAACCACCGTGGCGAATGCAGGGAACAACATTGTCGCCCTAGAAGTATAGGGTATTATTTTTCCCATTGAGCAGTTCTCGAAAAAAAAAAAATTTCTTGGTAGTATAGCGTCACTCTGTCGGATAAATTTTCTTCTGTGTCTGAATTTATAGAATAAATGCTTGTGTTAAGTCGCTGCTGAGTGAAATATTCAACAATTACGGCATTGGAGTGCTGAAATTGGCCTTCACGATCGCGCAAATTCATATGATTACATCATGTTGTTTAATATTATTAATAGCTATCACACCGCCTTTATAGCCTTCCTCGATTTAGGACGTACGGGCAAAAGCTGGAGGTGAACACAAGCATCACGTTGCAATTGTAGCTGTCAAGGAGTAGCCAAGCCACGTCGCCGACATACATTGTTGAAATGTTATTGTAAGCCACAATTGCAATTTTTAGACTCTTAATCCCCTAAAGCTAGCTGCAACTACAATGCGACGATTCCCCAAAATTTAGTCGGCAAGCGGCAAGTTACCTATGTAGGGAGTCAGAGCATTGCAGTATGATAGCACTATTGGTCTCCGTCTATCCTTATAAAACCTCATCATCTGGCCATCCGATGCCGGTCTGCCGAATCCCAGAATATTTCGTCGCGTTGCTAGTCCGTCAATTACGAGTTTATTGTTGAACAACAGCAAGTTTAATCGAGTTTATTTTTGTATTGCCGCCCACTTGGGGGACATACCCTAAGTCGATAACGAGGGCAATCTTTAGCGGTTGCCACCACCATACGAAGCACACATATTTGTAGACTTAATGCAATAGCAGCGGGCCAAGCTGAAGATTAGTAGTCGATTCTCTCAAGTTCTCTTGTAATATCTCTCATACTTTGCATTCAAACGCCTGGTTTTCACGACAACATTCAATGGGCTGGCAGGAGAATATTAAGGAGCGTTGGCCAAGGCTTATACCGTCTGACCACTTTAGTGCATTGGGTATTTATGGAACTAAGCGTGCGTTGTAGGATATGACGGTGTGACTTCACTCTATCCTAGTACTGACTCTAGCAGTGACAGAGGGAAAACTATGTTGCGTCATAATGTAGATTAGGTGCGGGAGTCGCACCATAATGTGGTAATCGAAATAACGAAGAATAAAAAAACGAATAATTAAATCCATCCACCAGGAACTTTTGGCTTTCCTTCAACATCTTTCCCATTAAGCGGGTAACGCCCATCGCTCAGATTGACATGCTCAATAACGGTTTCAAGCCCTCCAACACCAAGATGCTTTTGAGCATCCTTACGATCCTTGGCTGTTTTCTTTTGTTGTAACTTGATCCTCATTTCTTTGCACTTGGTTTCATTGTAGGAGGGCCAGAACTTGAGGAAATCGTAATACGCTTTATCCAGCTCTTCGGAGTCTCGACCAGTGATAGAACGAGAGTGCATGTAGAGCTGAAGAGCGCGTTGCTTCCTGAACTCTAGCTGGAATGGTGTTTCGTTGTCAGGATCGAATTCATGATCATCGGTAAACGTTGCCGGGGAAAGATTTGCACTGGAATTATCACTCTGGCGGGCTTGGTGCTGTATCGGGGTCGAAGCTGGTCCTTGAAGGTCAGTTGGGCGATCTGCGGATTTACCGGCAGGGTGTGTATTCTCACGGCCTGGTAGCTTCATTCCTCGAGAAGAATCCGAACGCGATTTGGGAAGAACGGCAGGACCCGACATTGGAAGGCTACTTTGGATACCGACAGGGCCTTGCTTACCTTGTTGGCGTCGTGAGGTGCTGAAAGAAGTGCGTGGATCACGGAGCGATGCGGCCATATCCATGACGGCTTTGGGAGACGGGACCCTAGTTGGTGGATCCATAGGATACCTAGGAGCGAACTTAGGTGAGCTGGTAGCCGTACTAGCTTGAGGGTATTCCGGCTGTCTAGTGATTCCCCCTTTGCTCATTTGGTCGAATGGTCGGACGGATTGTTTAGTTTGCTTGAAGTCGGGGCCGAACCCAGCTTGCTGGGACATCAGAGCTTCGTATGGGACGTAACCTTTCTCTAAAGTTTCGTCGATTGATTTGATAAGATCCTCGAAAGGAGAAGGCGGCTCGATCGTCTCCGAAGAATTTCCCCTGGCGACAGGAGCCTTATGGATTTCGGCACTTTGTTTGGAAGATGTCCTTATTGGAAAGTTTTCGGTAAGGCTGCTTTGCCCACTGGAGCTAGCCGATTGAGCATTATATGTAGTAGGAACTGGCTCTGCTATCAGAGTTAGCTAATGACTCGACCACTATTATTCATCAAATGCATGGTATATTATGGCACTCACTCCTATTGATTCGCAAAGGTGGAATAGTCCTCTTGATGCGTAGGAATTCTTCGTACCCTTCAACACTCATACCTTCCTTCTCATGGGGGAGGAGTGGGGCGTCAGCATCTGATCCGCGAGGGTGACTGCGTCGCTCTGGGATTTCAGAAGCCTATTCTGAAATCCAAGCCAAGTCGGTCGAGCTGCTGGTCTGGCGGATGCTGCTACTGTGTTTATTGTCCTGGGTTTGCGGCAAATCCGAGTCGTCGTGATTTCTTTCATCCATCCTGAAATTGAACTCTGAAGGCCAATCGCTAATGGTTGACCGGTCACAGTCTGGTAGATGCTTCTCCTGTGAATTCTTCCCTGCGTTGCGTGTTGTGATGTGATTCGAGTTGTAGTTGCGATTGTATTGATGATGTAAATTTGCTTTCGGTTCGATGCTGGAGACTGGAAACGCTGAAACTACTAGTTGCTCATATGATCTCGCAGTTGCTTCTGTATAGTCGATAAATGTGCTTCGTCGTGGTTTTATTGTTTGAATAGGAAGGACAGGGATTTTCTTGTGGTTGCCAGAAGGTACAGGTACAAATTCCTGGTCTGGAATTTTGCCAATTCCTTCCATTTCACCTTCACTATCTCTATAGAGACTTCCGTATTCAGGAAAGGCCGCTCCGATGCCGCGGTTGACGTTACTCTGGGTGTCACTAGGAATACCTTCATGTTGGCCATCATCTAGGTCGCTGCATTCCTCATACAGGATCTGAATGTGTGTAGCGTTTCCAGCACTAGCAATTGACCAAGCGCTCGGCATGTCCCCAAGGAAGGAAGTTAGTATTTCTTGTACTGGGCCTTCATCCGGTGGTTGTTTAGGATCGTAAAGTTTGTAATCCTGTTCAACCCGCGTTGAAGTTGGATCGACATCGGGGAAGATCCTTGCCTGACTACCCTCAACACCATCGTAGGTTGGATCAATGTCCTCGTAACAACTGCCGTCTTCGTCTCCGTCATCACCATCAGCCCATATATCGCCTCCAAATCTTCCTCCGCGGCACATACCATCGCCTTGTCGAACAGGATATTCCAACTCGCCCTCCTCGTCAGTATCGTAAGGATTTGGGGGATGCACTGGGTTCTCATCGAACGTCAAGGTAGCATTAGAAACGGCACGGCTATTACCACCCCGGTTAAAGTTCACCATCTCTGAATCGTAGGACCCTGCGTCGATTGATGGAGTATTTCCTTTGCTATCTAGTCTTCTGAGCCGCCTCCACCAATTTTGACCGCTTTGCTCACACGAGGCAGGCCGACCGTTGAGCAATGCAATATTCTCAAAAGTAACTTTTGTTGGGGGTGCAGAGGACTTCCCAACTTCGAAAAGAAACCTGTGATAGTCTTCCGTACCTCCCTCTTCCTCATCTTCCATCCATGTTCCATACCGTGGACGCGAGGCTTTCTTCCTTGGTTCGCTAAAGATATTGTCGATAGGTTTGCTGACCGAGGGAGTAGGGGATCCATATATGGCTGCATTCGCATCGGCATTTTCTATCCCAGAATCAGCTCCCTTTCTCTTCCATTGGAGGAATTTGGGGAGTTTATCCTTTGAAATACTGAAAAGTCTGAGCCTTTTCTTCTTAGTCGGTATGAAATTTTCGTCTGCTGCATGCTCCTCACTCCGCCGTAAAGTTTCTCTTGTAGGAGTAATTGGCTGTTGCCATCGTTGCCGATACCAATCCGACCTAGCCCAAGGAGATTCTCCCGATGATCCTCTTCTATGACCCTGCGGTTCCTCGACGGTAGGACTGAATTTACCATGATTCCAGGAATCAGGCCCGAGATTGGCTGGCCAATCCGTCATGCAGCTACGAGGGGCGCTCGCTGGTAGCACTAGACGATTTGGACCGTCGTACCAAATTATCAAACCGTGAAATGGAAACTCAGGTAGATAGTCACGGAGTCTAAGCTGCCTTTCTTCAGTAGCTTTGAACGCTTGTGGCCGGGGCATTGGCAAGAGATAGAGTGAGTTGGCAACGAAGAATCGATAAAGGGTCCTGCTACCATGTATGAATTGACGCATCATCAAGAGTAAGGGATAAATCAGGCGCGGGCGGTATGGCCCACCCTTAGGCCTTGAACGGAGCTCTCGACGTAGCCTTTTCTTCGTAGTCGCATTTTCAGGATCAGGCGACTTTGCTCTCCCAAGTGCGGCAACGAGCTCCCCTTCGGTGCTTGAATCCTTTTGGTCTGTAGTCCCCGGGCAGCCAATAACGTGGGCCTCAACGACTCGAATCATGTCTGGGCTAAAATTTTTTCGCTCTTGGTGACTTGATGCTGCGAAATCGAGTGGGCGCTTGAATGGCATGAATACTCGACGTATAAGAGATCTAGTTCTTCTAGGGCGTCCCAGAGGATGGCTCACTAGAAGGACCGGAGGCTGCACAGCGGAAGTATTTGCTGCACGTTCTCGAATATCTGGGTTACAAACTGTCGAAGGCCGTGATGTTCTGGTGGATGCAGCCCTTCGTCCTGAGCCTTCGGCAGGGTGGGAAGGAGAGTAAAATGTGTTGTTAAGGTGAGTACTAGCGATTGGGGGGTCCATGGAGGGCTGGTCAAGAGCTGAATCTCTTACAGCATTCAGTGTTCGCGGGTGGCACAGTGCCGAAGAATTTTTAGAATCACCAGAGGTTGAAGTAGGATAGGATGAACTCGAGGTGTTGGGTTGTTGAGTGTCAAAACTGTCCATGGGAGGCTTAGGGTTCGCGACCATACTTTGTGCGTGCAATAGTATAGATCTTCGCGTTATATCCAAAACAGACGTCGGATCCGACTGAGCCAGCGAGAGTGCGCATCGACTAAGCCGAGCAACGGAAGCCCTTTTAGACTGGAGAACGCCAGTATCGCGACCACTTCCCAGCATGCGATTCTTCAGCCCATCTCCTCTTTTCGCAACCTCCGTCTG
>LDUD01000065.1:74412-87657 GCA_012184295.1 Dactylella cylindrospora
CACGGCCGTGCCTCACAACGATGAAATCCTTTGGCTTCTTGGGCTTTTGGGGTGCTACTTGTCCTGGAAGGAGGATGCGGGACGCCAGAGACCTTGTGAATTTTTTTACTGGCCCGACCATTGTATCAAGCTGCGACTGTTGTGGTGGAATATCCGCCCGTCTTGATCGAATAGATTTCTTAGTCAAGAACACGCGACCCATTATAATTGGTGGGGCTAAAACGGAGTTTTGCAACCTCCTCTTTTTGCCGTATGAAGTTAGGGTATCGTTCTGTTTTGGTGGTTCTACATTCATGCATGATACTTGTTGGGCTTTGGGCTTCCACCCCTCCGGTCTTCGCTTCTTCAGAGCCCGCTCGAATAGCTGCTCGGCAACTTCTGCCTTCTCCTTTGCACTTAGTTGCGAAGCAAGGTGTCCGATATCGTGAGTAGCATTTTGCTTTAGAATCTCCATTATGTCATGCTTTGGTTGCGTATCCTGAGGGGACAGTCCTCGCTCCCTATATGCCAATGCTTGTCGCTCTTCAAATGCCTTGATCCTATCCGCCCACCGGCTTACGCGATACATCTCAGATTCTTCTTTCAACTGAAATAGCAAAGCACCGTGGTTATCGTCCTGCCTCGGCGCATAAATGTACACATAACGAGGATAGTCTTCCCAATTATCGAAGATATCATCTTGGGCAGTGTTAGTAGAACTATAGATTTTTGGAACCCAGTCCCTCCCCCACCGTTCGATCTCTTTGTGCTTGGGAATCTCCATCAGTTCCGGGAATGGCATATCGAGAGGAACTTCGCGCCAAGCAAGTAGACGAGTATCCGCAGACGGGTTGGTGGGATAGATTATGCACGGTCGATGAGGAAGCTTAGCAAAATCATCGCGTTGCTTTTGCTTATAGTCGACAAAAGTCAGGCATGAATTGTACGGGAAAATCCAGTTCGAAAATTTTTCTATGTGATAGGGCATTTCTTTTTCCTTTGCTGCTTGCACCTTCCTACCATCCGGGGTCTCGTCGGCGTTTTGCTCCCGGCGAGCTCGGGCTTTGCACTCAGCTTGATAAGCTGCATAAGCCGCGCGGGCTTGGGCAACACCCACCGGCACAGAAACCTTGTCTATCTGTTCCTTTGGTCCACGTTGAAGGTGTCGTTGGGGTGCCTCGTCCTCTCCAGCGGGGGTAGTTTTGGCAACCCGTCTCATTTGGACTGCACGCTCATACGCCTCAAGCTTTTCCATAGTGAGGCCCTTAGGCTCCTGCTCCTTCTTTCTCGGCATTGGTGTTGGGTCCGGTGTTGGCTACTGCAATCCGTATGAGTGGCAAAGTAAGTTACAAAATCGGTGGAGGGCAATGTAAAAAGCTAGGCAAGGTATTCAAGTTTTTGAAGGCCCAGTAGCTGGTGATACTCTCGCGTAGACTCCTAACAGAGAAGATTGGCAATCTCGCTTCGGCTAGAATGACTAAGAAGGTATGTTAGCAGGCTACAAGCGTGTTGGAGTAATATCAAACTTTACATTGAGAAAAATACGGAGAAACTTGGTGGAGCTGTGTAGATATTGAATGTATCGTGTTTCCGCAACTAAGAGTCTCTTGGATTGTTTTTTTCTGGTAAAATTGTAGAACTGGTCCCCCATACGATATTGTTGCTTTGTAGGCGTCGATTTTTGTTGTTGCAACGCAAGATGGCGGGCAATCTTTGTGTAACCCGAGAGCAACGTCATAAAGTATAGGGCAACGCCCTCGCCTTCATTAAATCCGTGAGTTTCTGTCTTCCCATAGGCCGCTGCTTACGCCCCCGCTTTCTCACTGGTCGCGCGCCGCACCTAGGTTGGTATTGTGAACTATTAAGGATTAAATTTCTCTCTCTCTTTCTTTTTTTTTTTTTTTTTTGTGGGAGAGGGCGTATATGACAGTCTAAAAAGACGTCCTACAGCTACAGTCCTAACAATGGGAGAGTGGACAGGCTCACGGATATTAAACACTCGCTCTGCAAAGACTACTTAAGTGCGTATACATGTAATTATATGAACTACGATAAGTGAGTAGAAGATAGCAGGAGAATTGGCTTTAGTTGAAGGCTTGAAAGTGAAAAGAAATGAAAAGAAAAAAAATTATTAATAATTATCTTTCCATCTTAAGGCCCATTTACTTTTAGATACATTGTCCGCACCTAGTGGCAGTTAGGGAGAATGGAAGAGGATTAGTGCGCAGAGATCCGAAACTCAGTCTGATTCTTGCGTGAACTAAATGAAAATGGTGAGTATCAATTCAAGAAATCTGAGAAAGCTTTCCAACACCAAATCCTCATCTCTCAGGTTCTCTCTTCTCTTGATCGCTTTGAGGCTCAGAAGTTGGGGCGGTATGATGTTGGCGTTGTGGTTGGTGCCCTGTTTGCTCATTGGCTGACGATTCGTGGTTTTGATTGTCCATTCGCCATTGGTTTCGCGCAACCCGGCCTCCGTGAGCCAGAATGCTACGGCTAACCTGGACAGAGTGTGTTGCTGAAGGGGTAGAATGTGATGGACGGCGGTGAGGCTCTGTGGAAACTGGATGCCCAGGATACTGAGAGAGACCTGCATTGAGATTGGAGTGAGGATTCAGGTCATGGAGATTTGTACCATGAGGAGGTCGAGGCCCAACATGGGAGCTGGAAGGTTGTCCTTGATTCTCTCGTTGGGGTCCAGGTTGTCCGCCTTTATATGGTGGTGGAAACGTTGGAGTACCAGCAGTTCGAGTTTGTGGTTGATCTAAGTTTGAGTCTTGTGCTGCGTTCTAAGCCGCACTAACTGCAGTAGGAATTCGTCCTCCATATTCGCCATGGCTCTGCGTCCTTGGGGATGGAGGTGCGGCACCGTGCTGTTTCAAGAAATTTTCTTGTCGCTTCAACCTGAGAGCTGACTTGTACTTTGGGAGATACTCTTGTGACATGGTTCGGTATTGGGGTGGTAAAGACGATTCGGCGCTCGATGTATTGGTAAGAGGGTTTGGCGGACATGCCGGATCTCTCCCTAGGCGGAGGGCTTCGTGATTTTGGCGTTTAGTATGAGAAGAAGGGCCACTGTTTCCGTCTTGTTGGTTGCCAGTTCCGACGCCATGTGAGATTGGGTCATGCTGGAGTTGCGCAACATTGTTGGGAAGAGAATTATCGAGATTCCTGCGGTCTTCAAAGTTTGGCCTATAACTTTCGGAGTATCTGCGACGTTGGGAGAGATACTCGGCTGGGATTGGGTAATACATAGGCTGCTTTCCTTCAGCACGGTTGAATGCCGCGTCGCCATCTGCACGGCTTTTAGGAGGTTCGGCGGAAAGTTCATTGAGCTGTATCTCGGGCCCAAAGCTACTAGGATATCCCGCACTTGCTGGACGGGCTGAGATTTGATATAGCATTGGCAAGTCAATACCTTCTGGCTTCTCATCTCTATGAAAACTTCCATCGGCTCGCCTATTGCCGATCAATTGATTGAGTGATGTCTGTTTGCCAGGATAGCGCTCGTCTTGACTATGCTTAAAGAAATCATCGACGAAATAGGCTTCTAGAACGGCGTCCAAGTTTATCAGTTGTATGTTAACGAGATAATTCAGCTAGGATTGGCTCATGATTCAACTGACCTTTGTGAGCGTTCTCAAGGACGTCTCGCGCCGCTTGCCTCCCATCGCCTTTCGCCATTTCCTTCGTAATCTTATGTGACGCCTTTGTATGGGTTCCTAGTTCTGAATCACCATTTCCATTCTCGTTGTAATCCTCAACTACGTGGAACGGCAAAACTTCCGATGTAATTGACGGCGTGTAAGGGTGACCGGTTTCTGGGTACATGGATGAAATAGAAGGCATTTTGGCATGGTTGACCTCTACCGTGATAGGCTTTGAGTCAAGTTCGACAGGCTCTATGGCTGGTTTAACGTAGTCTACAACAACGATATTAGCATGTTTTATTTCTGTATATCTTGTGTGAATTTGCATACTCCCTGGATTCCTGGATGGACCTGCTTGATTTTGGTAAAGATTTAGGCTTTCAATAGGAAGGTTTGATACGGTTTCATCTTCTTCAATCTGATAGAGCTCGGCCGCTTGAGCTTCTGCAAGCCTTTGGTGGGGTGGATGGATGCTGGCGTTTCTACCCCTGACATTTCCCAGTCGGACAAATTTCTTTTCTCTCTTAGGATAGAGATACCGGTGTACCCCCCCAGTATCTGACTCAGACTCATCGGATGATTCTTCCGTGCTTCGAAATGGGAGCCGTAAATTGCGGTGTTTGTTGGAATCCATGTTTTCTGTAGGTGGGTTGTTGCTGTTTGGAGGGCGGAGAGCTGAAGCCGTGGGAGGCGTACTTATGTGGGAGGAAGAACTGTCTGTATACACCACAATATCCTTCCTCTTGCCGATTTCTTTACCTTTAACCGTAGCGAAATGCGGGATAAAACCCCTCAGCGACCGCGGGAAGGAGTCAGGTACCTCGGCAGCAGGATTCGCTCGGACCAGATATTCATTATTGGTCCTCTTCTCCTCCTCAGTCATCTCCTCCACTTGTCGAATCTGCATGCCCTGAGTATCAGGATCACTATCTAACAAACCTCCCTCCATCCCTCTTGCAGTTGAAGGGCAAACAGCAATCTCCCTTGATTTTAGATCCTTTCTCAGCTTGCTCCTTTCTCTCCAAGACTTTCCCGATATAATATCTCTCAGCTTGCTTTTCTTTGCTGATGATACTTCCTCTTGATCTCCCTCAGGTACCGCCACTAGAGCAGCAGGGTCCACAACCTCCACGTCTCCTTCAACGGTACGCCTGACAAGACGACCGTTCCAGAGGAACGACTCCGCATCTAAAATCTCTACTCCGGCCTGTTTCAGCCTTTCTTCTTTCTTGGCTTCTCCCTCCTCTTTCTTTATTATTTCGTCAACCTCCCCAAGCAAATTCCCAAAAGAAGCTACTGTATCTTGGTCTAATACTGGGAGCACAGGGGCGACCACATCCCTGGCTGGCTTTTCCCTTCGACGACCGAAAACCATTTCGACGAGATATCGTGTTGCGTGCAACACGGAAGATGTAGGTAAGTATGAAGAGCTATTGAATACGCTAATATTAGTCCCCGGTTAATGTCAGATCAAGCACACAAAAAGAAGCTATGAGCGTAGTTCAGATAGAGCATATAATCTGACGGGGGAGATCTGGCGGCTTAAACTCTTCAGCGCTCTTGTGTTCGAACATCGATACATCGGGTTGACGAGGCAAACCAAGGCGTTTAAGGCCTGTACTCCAGTCTCATGCAAAGGACAGGTCTGCTAAAGACAGTTCTCGATATAATGGCACCCATATATCAAAGGGAACGATTCGATTGTACCGATTGGGAAAAGAAGGTTATCTTACCGAAGTTGTGTTACTAAACGACTGTACTCCGGATACCAAGCATGGGAATATTTAGCGATTAGCAGCTAGCTAACTGATAAAGATAGGCATTATCAAAAAGAACCAAGATAAGACTAACCGTACTTGATAGACAGTATTTGGAGTGGCTTGCAGCCCGAATGAAATGAGAGGTGGGATATGAAGATGTTGCACGGCACTAAACGTTCTCACCTAGTCAACCAATACACCGATAAAGGCAGGGGGCATCAGCGGCTCCCCAAGAACATAGTGCGCAATTCACCTAGGATATAGAAAGTCTCGTGCTCGAGCGGTAGGTTCATGAAGCTTATTCAAACTGACTAAACTTAGACATCCGACCATAGCCATTCCCTTAGAATCGCCAATCGAAAGCTGAGGGCTAGACAACGACAATCCAATGATACCGGTACACTCGACCATACGATTTGAGAATCCTACCTCGCTACAATACACACTATGCTAGCTATAGATTACCTAGTCACATCAGGGTAATTTGCTCTATACCTCTACTGAATCCAATCACCACTTACTAGCCAGCAGCAAGCAACGAGGCGATAGGTAAGCATAATTACGATAGCAGAAGGATTCTCCCGTGCAATATCTCTGCGATGGTAGGCCCCGCGCGTATAAATGCTTTGGAATTGCTATCAGTTTATTTCATCATATTTCTAAAATAGGGAGCGAAAACCTGATCTGTCATCTTGAAGGGGCGGACACGATAAGAGGCCCATTTCTAACTCACTGACTATGAATTAGTCAAATCTAGCGAATCGGCTATAAGCTGAGTAGCTATTAGCAATGAATATGGTCCCGAGATCTGTTTTCGACTCCCATTCTAACCAGGAAAAAATGGGAGCAAGAGTCAACTCTGCGTCGATTATATTGAAGCGCAAGGATTGAACTTGATTAACGAATGCTATATCAGCTTTCGCAATGCATAAATTCACACAATTCAGCTTTGACGGGCATAACCTACGATAATATGTGAGCATACTGAATTAATTCGATGAACTCCAGGATATATCAACAGTCTAAGATATTTTATTCACCTACAAAACTAACAAAGAGCAATTGTCACTATAAAAAACATTCTTTACTAACTCTCAAACCTACTAGGGTCTAAATCGCCACCTACTACCTGACCCTCTTCATCAATATCAAATAATGTACGATAGATCCTACAAAATCCGATATAATTGTAAAATCTACTGACCAGGTTTCTTAGGGGAGTTCTGTCTATGTCCATTAACCCAAGATGCTACTTCATCGACTTCAGGGCCAGATCTTGGACTAGCGCTCGTCCTGCTCGGAGGACTCGCAAAACCTCGAGAGTCGCGTTGGGGAGAACTATGCTGAGGAAATTGATGACTACCGTTCGTACGCGATGGTGAAGCATGATTAGACCTCAAAGGCGTCGTGTTTAAACTGTATGAAGAAGTTGGCCTTGAGTTTACAATGGAAGGCCGTGCAGCTGGTGGGGAGAGAGGTTCAAATATGGCTCGGAGTCGAGCGCCGGTAGCCTCAATTCTTCTTTCGACATCCGAGTCGTACTCTGGTGGAACGTAAGTGTTGGGGAGCGTCGGTCGTATCGGAGAACTGGTCAGGTTCCATCGGGGAGACGCTTGCGGTGGCGACATCTGCCGTAGTTGCTCTTGAATATTTTGAGATGAAGTAAATCCTAGGCTTATTGCGTTTCTGCGGGCACGCGGGTACGCTGGCCTCGAGAGGACTTCGTCTTCTTGAACACTAGGTTCTCTGGGCTGCCTTGGAGGTGTTGGCATGGTTGATAATTTCTTTCAGTCTGTTGTATTTGCCAGAGGATAGTGGCATGCAGTGTTAAAGACTAACCCAGTTCTAGTTTCCCTTACAAGAAGGAGTTGATATACCGAGCAAAAATAAAACCAAAAAAGACCAGCAGCTGCGCATGGCCATCTAATAGTCTCCTTTAAACCAAAAGAAACAATTAACTTTCGCATTTGTAAGAATAAAGTTTATATGGCAATGACAAATAAGTGTCATGTTAACGTTGGCCTACTATTGAGCAAGTATCGTGCAGGTACGTACGCGTACAGCTGTACTCCAAGTGAAAGGAGAAACGAAAATTAATGAGACTATAGCGCTACTTCATACATTGTGTTCGCCTCACAACTCAAGCTTCAAGACCAGCGAAATGCAAAGTTAAATAATGCAATCTTGCATCAAACAAGCCAGCGCTATCGCATCACAGTGACACAAAGTTCGGATAAGTGACCTATCAATTACAAGCAATCAAAATTCACTGGATTCTCAATTGGGTAGGTTGGGTAGGCCCAACGTCTACCCCCTTGTTCACATGCGTTAGTTCTAATTAGCTTGTTCCACAAACTTGATAAATTCAGAAATTTAAGGCTGAGTGTCGGATACCCATGACTCTCGTACAGTGACCGACGGAAACTGTCGAAAACACATCTCGAATGGATTATCTACCTATACTGGAGAATCTAAGCATACGTAATTGACACCGGTCCTAAACCAGGGGTATGTAGGATGACCTATTTTGTGCCTCAGAGCTAGCAATATTTACCGACGTTGACCTCACGTGAATGACAATACTTCCTACAAGAGGTTTTTAGGCTCAAAATTGCGATAACCAGGAAAAAGATTTACTACCGGCCCCAGTCTTAGATGCTAATAAGCCAGCACAGGAGAAATCATGCTTAGCAGTATCCTAGTGTTCACGTCTGCATGGAAATTTCCAGGGCCAGGGATTGGTATGGTGGCCGTGTTGATGTTGTGGTACCTACAGATCTAAGCTTCTAGTCTCGGCATGGCAAAAGCGTCCAATTAGATTTCGAGGGCTAGATATTAACGGCAGGATATCAAAAAAAGTAAAGGGCGGCGGTACAAATGAAACTTGCAGACCTAGCTGACATTAATGTGTATACGTATAGAATTTTATTCAAACAACAGTGCATCTCGCTCCTTAATAGCTATACAAAGGTTCTCGGTATGTTTAGCTACTGGTTTCATGAGAGTCGGATTTATCAGCGCATGGTGTAGGTTCAGTACAAGCTCTCACCATAGTAGATCATGGGGCCTCTCATTCTTTGCCTAGACAACTATCTACCCTTCACGAATTTGTTGTACATATTGCTAATCTGTGCTAAATCTTGTTTACCGGCTGGGAATACACAGATAGGTTACATCAAGTGCAAGTGCCCTTCCTCTAAGCTCAACTAGATAAGGAAACTGTCCACAGACTCTAATGCGCTATACGCTCACATGATGGGACCGGTGAAGAGATAAAATTTGACAAAGGCCAATGCATAAGCCATATAAGTAAATTGTGGTGAGGAGACTGCGATCGCCACGCCAGTATCTTGAAGACAGCCTTGATATTGATTTCCCACAAAGCCTTCACCACTGCGCAAAGGTGATTATGGAAGGTAAACAGTGGTGGCCAGCTACCTTGCACTTTGCACCCTATTTCTCAATAGATTCATCCTTTGCATTTCCCTTCTCCTTCGAGAAACCACACCTGCTATTCTCTTCTCTCCTTCCCTTATTCTCTGTGAACGTACTGTACAAGTGGAACAATTACACCTTTAAATGCGCACCTGAACCCGAATATTCTGTTGAGGTAAGGCTCATAAGCGTACAAATCTTGAAGGTAGGCCGTGATGCAAGGCTAACATTGGTATTGGTAGCCAAAGTTTCTGAGTTTCGAAGCCTTTACATTGAATCAGTAGGTTGGAGGCTGCCGTTGGGATATGATCCCATATTGGGCTACCTGGTATCATAAACCAGACTCAGCAGAGGAGATAAGGCTAATCGCATTGAATCTATCAGACAAAAATCAGTTAAAATGGGGAATAGAGAATCTTCCCTTGCCTGCTGCATCGCGGATCCGATCCATCACAGCTCAGATACTTCCACCCAGGCTTCCGTTGACGATACCCATATTCTTCCAAGGAGAATGCCAAGCCCTCCAAAGCGCAAAAATGCCTCCCTTATGGCCTTGCGTGGGTTCTTTCGAGATTCTAGCCCGAAGAAGCCCAAAGCCACCGCTAAAACTGGAACTGAAACCGACGACAACACTCGCATAATCGGCCCGGATGAAAGTCGACAATTTCTCCAGCCCCAAACTCCCATGAAAGATAACAGGAGCTGGGTTGTTCGTCGAAAGGAGATACTTGCGGAAAGACGAAAGAAGCAAAGGAAGGACCCAGAGCATCTTCGAGGTAGCGTCAATCATTCTCATATTCAAAGCTCTCCAATCATTTTGCCTCCTCTTGCCATGTCTACTCCTCAGCAAAATCAACCGGCCCAACAAAATACAGACATAGCCATCCGACGTTCTGATCCAGTCAGCCCAACTGCCCGCCCACAGCGTCGATCCCGATCCATCCGTGCAGCAGGAAAGCTTGCCAAGCGAGCTTCTCTTTCTCTCATCCCGTCAGGTCTCAACCGTCGTAACAAACTTGGCGTTCAAGGACCGTATATTCATGGAAGCATCTACTCGGGAAGTCAGATCGGTTTGCCGCAAGGTGAATACATGGCATGCGATCAGGATATGTTTGGAGCTACTCGTGGAGAGTCCAGTGCTATGGGTGCAGCGGGTATCATTGGTCCAAGCGAGGTCCCCGAGGCTCGTCAAGGCGAACATGATAAAAAGAGGCATCGGCATTCCAAGAGCAGAGGTTCTGAGAAGAGGCAGAGAGAGGAGGAAAGAAAGAGAGCCGCCGCTAGAGCTTTGGGGTCAAAGGCTTCTGTTGTTGCCCCTCCAAGTGTTGACACCAACCAACCCGACCGAGGGAACGAGAACTAGGGGCATTGTAGTCATGGTGGGCTAGTCGTCAGTACAGTTTGTTCTCTAGCCCTAAATGATGTATTATTCCTATATAGGCTCGTTAGATAGGTACCGAGACCATAAAGCAGATTCGTAGCAGAGACCATGAGACGTTATTATTGTTACTATTGTTCCTTGACCTGATCCGATAGGTATTTTCAGTCTTGGTACTAGACTAAGAGGTATTTTGCTATAGTCTATCAATAAACCCTATCCAACACCTGTTAGTAGGCAATAGCGCTATATAGCCAAGTCAGTAGTTATACAATATTTTAGGCTGTTATCTCATAGAATTATGTCGAGACTTACAATGACCAGATTGGGATACCAAACCTTTGACGCCTATTGCAGTGAACTTTGTTCTCGGAAACAAGAATCCCTAGGCGACATAGACAGCTATAGCTTAGCTATGGTAATGCAATACCGGCATAATTTATACGAGAACGACACAGGTATTCTCGCAAATCTCAATACCTACATGCCATCAGCACGCATTATATTCACTTCGTAACAAACGGGCTTAGCCCTCATATCATAAGAGAACTCACTCCCTGTAGGAATGCCGGCTCATATCTTCCCATAATATCAGCCTCTCAACCTACCGTATCTGTTAACTAAGGACAAAATATGATATTCCACTGCTAGGATATATCCAAACGCTGCAAAACTTACCGCACCGCATCTACTCTGAGCAAGAGGCCAGCCAAGTATTAGCAATCCCCTAGGCGTCTGCCTCCTTTTGAACCTGCTAGCATTAGGAAATGTCACAAGTGGCCCAGAGTATAAAATACCCCTCCAGTGCCCTCTTGGGATAAAATTTTCTCCATGTTCCTCTTTAATATTCTAGCTCCTTCCTCGCCTTCAGCAACGGTTATCAATTCAAATCCACTTTGGTTCCAGACAAAGACAAAGCGCATAAACCGCTATATCTGCCTCTTGTATCCATTACTCTCTACAAGCCTTTCACCCAGATATTTTATCTCTTTCCTCCAAAGAAACCCATTCCAAAGGTTTCTAAACCTGTCAATTAATCGATTCAGCCTTTGAGTAGTCCCGAAAGCTTAATATTCAAGTAATTAACTCACCATTCCCCCTTCGATGCCCTAAAGAAAAAATAGATTGTTAACAAGCAAGTATTCGTTCAGAATGTCTCGCAATCCAAACTCTCCACCCACCACCCCAGGCGGCTCCCTCAAAATCAAGACCATCGATATGGACGAAGCCATTTACCGTCCAGGCGTCACCCCCAAAATCCCTAAATCTAGACCACTTAGCATTCCCTACTATAATCCTATCGAGATTTTTGGGAATAAACCAGGGTATATTGACGACGAATCTGATTCGGAGTCAGGAAATGTCACTCACGGACAAGGAAACGGACCAGCAGGCGGTCGCGGCGGCGGCGCTGGCGGCAACGGTAATGACAACGGAGGTGGAAACGTTACTGGCACCGGTGGCGGAAATGTTACTAGCACTGGTGGTAACAATGACGGAAATGGAAATGGAAGCGGAAACGGAAGTGGAAATGGAAATGGAAATGGAGGTGGTGGTCAAGGCCCAGCTCCTTCCTCAGGGTTGGGTAATCGAAGGTCTATCCACGGCTACGACTCCACCACCGGGAATTTCATGGCTGGCAAGCAGTTCTATCCTTATCTCCCCTCGGAGCGAAACCCTAACTTTCAGTTCCCCAAACGTGACTGACGCTCCGCGCGATAATTTTCTACAAGGAGTTAATAAAGAATATGAAAAATGCAAATGATAGTCACCATTATTGCACATTGCCATCTTGTTTCCTGTAATTGAAGTTCTGCTCGCATGACAAAAATTCTATGGAGTATTCCTAATGTCAAAAGCTTGTTGACTGAGCTTCGAATGAAGCCCTCTCTAAACCCTATAGCCACAGTACTTAGACGTCCGGTATTACGGCATAACACTGCCTAACCTGGTATACTGGGGAAGTGAGAGCCTCTTACCACGCACTCTACTACTGTAGACCGCAACCGAGTATATCTGTCTCTCGGAAACCTATATGCACGCACGTAATTTCCCAAAATGATGAACCCCAGCAGTAAAGGAAAGAATTGCCCGTTAAACTCAGCCTCTCCCTTGGTTAAAGCTGGCCCTTGGAAGGCCCAAAGACTACTAGGATGGATCCATGGAACGAGCTCGATATTTTGACCGATTATAACTAAGTGCGCGAGAGCTCTTAGATGCACCATGCAAGGCTCGAGGCTTCATTAATTTCCCATGTACATCCTCCTCATCTTTCATAATCACCTCAGCATGTCTCTTCGAAAGCAATGCCGGATAAAAAAACAAAAACAGGTGCAACTCTCTTAATAATTTTTTTTTTTTTTTTTTTTTTTTTCAGCTTTCTCAAGCCAGCAAGGTACCCGATATGGTTGTACAAAGCAAACAGAAATTTTTCGTCTCGTAACCCGTTATAAGTTATAACCCCAGTAGATAAAAAAAAGAAAGAAAGAAAGAAGGGGAGAAAGTGAGACTCGGCCCATGCAAAATGGTTAGCGAGGGAAGGGCTCCCGCTTGGTCTAAATATTTGTGCAACATACGAATATATAAAAAATTGGGGTGGGCACATGGGATGATTGACTCACGAGAACCGCATACACGGGACAGTCCCTATACAACAAATATGCACGACGTGTACAATTCGTCAAAAAAAATTTAAAGAAGGAAGTTTATTTATCGAAAGGGGTTTTGCAGAGATTAGGTCACCGGTTCTTTATACCTTTTCCCACCTGCTGCAATGTCGCCGGTTCGCACTATATCACTACATCGTGTGATATTCTATGACGTGGCTTACGTCACAATGCATCCCATATTAATACTAATGAATAAGCGAGCGGGATATTGCATCGGGATGTCGGGCGTGCCGTTCCATCGAATAGGCGACGAAAGCAATACCTGAAAAAAATATTCATCCTCTATGCCGCCATCCAACTTAATGATCCAGGACTGGCGGTGAAAACTATGCTTCGATTCTTCGCTTGCAAAATCCATAGGGCCACGTCTGAAC
>LDUD01000065.1:87678-170507 GCA_012184295.1 Dactylella cylindrospora
CTTCGGTTTGCTACGGCTATCAAGAAAACTGTGCATTATACAGGATACCAAGTACGAGGCATGCGAGAAACCGTCGTGCATTATGCAGGTCACCTATTCCATGGGAAAGGCCAATGTTTCATTAGCCCTGTGCTAGGATAGACCCAACAATAAGCCCAGGTGAGTTGACAGCCAGACAAATAGTCTATAACCACGATGAATACTTCAGTGGTCATCTGGAAACATCAAGAAAACCTCAACCTTGAAACAAAAAGCAGGAGGACGGGAAGAGGAATGATACCCAAAAACGCCGATTTGGACCCATTGCATTGATCAGGGATCGATACGCAATGGAAACAAAAAATTAAACCGATTGCATTGGATAACTTACGACACCATCTCAAACATTATGCATATGCTGACTCACGACTTCTACGCAAGTCGGTACCAAAAGTTCTAGTAACTGTGAATATTTGCATTCCGTGTATGAGAATCTGCCACCTCCCCTAAACTGATCCATTCAGCCAAAACGAAACCGAGATGATTCTGTGGAACGCCAAAACTCCTATCCGTATCCACTCAAGAAAATCTCTAACCGACAACCAAAGCCTTAACAACTAACCATTCCGCCTCCCGGCCCTCGTCAATTCCATCGGGCATCAGCTTGCAGAACGCCGTTGCCCCTCTAACCCCCCTCTCCCTCCCTTCACCATCCACAGCGCCATAATTATCATAAATCTGCACTAGTACACCTTCGGTAGCCTCCATCCCACTCCAATACCAATATTTCGTCTCTTCGCTGTACTTTACCGCATATGCCTGGCCTATATGGTCCGGGTAGACGTGGTCGACGGGAACGAGGCAGTGATCAGGTATGCTGAAGGATTCGGTGAGTACAAGGGGGTGGTCGGATAGCGTTGGCGTGAATGTTGCAGGCAAGGGAGAGGACGGACGGCCCGATAGTGGTAATAGAGGACGGTATAATGCAAACATGCGGAGTGACAGGCGGCCGGATTCGATCTCTGAGAATTCAACGGGCGATAGGTGTCGTTTGGCACGGAGAAGTGCCGAAGAAGGAGTATAGAGGACGTTCAGGCAGGGTGATATAGGAGAACCAGGTATATTGTTAACTTTGAGGACCGCTGTATCAATAATAGTAATCTGACCTGGTGAGGGGAGATGACGATTGAGAATATCTATTGTTGTTGCATGGATATATGAGACTACGAGCGGGTCTTTGAGGTCAACCGGATATGGAAGCGGTGCAAGCTTGGCAATAGGCTTAAAGGAGTGAAGAGGTAGGTGGAATCGGTGCTCTTTGTCCCTGATATCGCGAACCGTAACGGCGTGAGGGACGGTCCCATAGTTTTTTATGCCCGTTCCATTAGGATGGGCGATAATTACCCGAGGCGGAGACTGGTATCGAGGCGGAGTATAGAAACGAAGGTTCCGAACGATGTCGCCAGAAATGTAGGGTCGAAGATCTGGGAAGTTTTGGTGGACTGAGGAAAGTTGGGAGTTTCTATTTAGCAGACCAGAAGAGGAATCGGCATCCGGAGAGGTATCAGAAGTCCTACCTCTAAGAGAGGAGGATCCTTGGTTCGTCATTGCAGCATCTGTGGAACCTAGGCGAATTTAGAGCGGATAGATGCTGATTCGGTTGAGGAAGATACCTCGAAGGTTGCACTATGAATAGTTTTGAGAAGATGCTATCTGAGCACCCACCATCGAGCTTCTTACCCTCTTTCACCATTTGTTTCTTAGCATAGATATATACGGCGGACTGCAACAATCAACCATCCATCATTGCCTCGTACCACCTACACACTCTTTTAGACCTCGTAAGACAGGTTCTCCAGTTATCAGTACTAAATGTCTTACCCAACTCCACTCCGACTCGCATCAAAGAAGGCCACAATAACAAGTAATTGTATTTTGGCGGTAAAATTTACATAGCTGTAACCCAACGTCGCCAACCTACCTACCCTTCAAACCATATTTATCAGAGGTTACTATCTTATAAGCTAAGCAAGCATACTCAACGCTAGCCAAGTAATTCTCCATGCTAACTGAAACGGAATCTCCACAGCCCCATGGAAAGTGCCCCGTAGCTTATAATTAGTTGCTTGCACGCCCTGAGGTTCGTCCAACACATAATAAATCGTATAAGTGTTGCACGAAGCATCTGCATCTACGCATATCTCGTTGCGTCAAGTTTCCAAAGCAGATATTAAAGCAGAATGGATTTTGATACGCTAATATAAGGAGACCAGTTTCGAGGCGATCCTACAATCGCACTATATTTATATATTATTTTCCATTCTTCTTTTGTTTTATGCAATAGCTTACACGGCTCCTACTCCTTGGACTGAATCTTCGGCTTAGCCTCCATACAACCACGTGTATGTAAGCACATGCGTATGCTGCTGCTCTTGAAATATTACTATCTTTGTGCATTCCGACTTTAATTTTCCCAGAAAATGGAGGTAGCACAGCAATAAAACAAAATAACTGTTCGGCTTTATGTTCATTTGGTCTGAAGGGAAGACCTTGTGTTGACGGATCATAGCTATAGGAGGTATGAAGCAACGGGTGAATGGACAGGCACAAGGGAGATCACCGAAACTCGCACATATGTACGAATCGTGGATTATTTTAGTAGAACGGGAAAATCATAGGCTCCCGTTCATAGAAACACCGTAGCTAATACGATAGAGCTAGTCGTGATAGGGTAGCCATACTAAGGCTTCATTTCCACAACACCATCAACAGCGGTCTGGATCTCTGGGAGCCCAGGCCCAATGGCCGAATACGAAAGTTTCGCAATCAAGCCTTAAATAAATCTGAAACGATCACAATTGTACACACTGTAAAATTTATACGATAGCGTCGATTAAGATGTCTTGATGGAGGCCCGAAAAAACGGTCCCCAGAAACGGCGAGCCGCCAATGATGTCACATATAACGTTAACCCTTAGAAGCCAAATAATGAGGGACAAAGAAACGATGTCATACATTCTTTTAAAGCATGACTAAAGTACACAGATATTCCAACGAAAATGCCAAGATCCCTTAAGCCGCGAAGGGCATAGGAGTTGTCCGATACTGGGTGTTGTATTCCCGATGCATGAGGTTATGCAAACCGCAAAAACCATGGTACCAGTAGCGGTTTACTCCTTGCTCTTGAAGCCCAAACGCTCATCCTCCAGCTTTCGGTCCCTGGCGTACTCCTCCTTCATCTCTGGGGTGAATGCGTCGCCGGCATCTTCAAGGCTGACAAATGGTCGTAGCTCGAGGCAGCCACCTTGAGGGGCATTATCAATCGGACACTTCTTCGCCCAATAGATGGCTTCATCGTAGTCCTTGACTTCGAGGATCCAAAAGCCGCAGACTAGTTCGTTGACTGGGAAAGGTCCTTTTTGAACGGTTGGAGCTTCGCCTTTACCGGGGAAGATAACACGGGCTCCTTTGGAAGAAGCATGCATGCCTATATTGTTGTCCCAGATAACGTTAGTCAAGACTATTTATCTCCCTTCCTATACGAACTGAGGTAAGTTGTGGTAGGTTATTCATACCATCAGCGTAGACAATGACACCAGCGTCGTTCATCTCTTTCCAATAGTTGGTCATGGCCACGACAACCTCTTGTTCAGGCATCTTGCCAGATTCAGCCTCTTCGTCGGCACGGATAAACATGATAAAGCGAGGCATCTCGAAAGACAATTGGACTGAAAATTGAAGGTAAATTTGAAGTTAAGATGTATTTTAATTGAAAAGATAATGGAAGCTTCTGGTTGCTTTCGAGTGAGTAGATTTGATTCTTATCGTGCTGATGATAGTGAGAGAATGGTGGGGAAGAGACGGCCAGCATGGCGGTATTTATAAAATTTCAAAGCAAAAGCGTATCGACATCCACAGTGCAGAGCTACAGAGTCTCTATAACGTTATAACGTTATAGCTAGCTAACGCGTGCACTCTAGATCTACCCTCTCTCACGAGCCTTCACGTAGTTCCCACGTCCTCACGAGGTCACACTAAATTTGCCCTTCGCCTCTCTCAAACTTTGCCATTTGAAAGCCGCAACTTTGTAGATCGGAGGAACAAAGCTAGGCTAGGGGTTGGATCCGAAGGCCCGAGTGTAATTCAGGCCTCCCACCATGGCCAACTTAATGCAGCCGACTCCACTTTTGCGTAACATGAAAATTTACTTACCTGGCCCGCCACTATTCCCAATTCGGGGTCTTGACTCAACATCCTGCACCATGGCCAATGACATGAAGGCACCGCAGCCGGTTAGAAGTTTCCCCGGTGACTCACAAACCGAAAGCAGAGTTCGGTCGGAACGTTGAATTTCAGGTGGGTACAACAACCAGGTACCATTTGCGGGGGAACAGAGAAAGCAAGATCGCCCGTCGCGAGGCACCCTACTCATCGTAATTTCGACAGAGCGGTCGCGTCGAGATGTCCCGACGGTGCATTGGCGATATCGATCTGTCGGTCGCAGTCATTGCAATGCAGATTGCAGGCCAATCCCAGCATAGTATCAAAATTGCAACAACTCAACGCACTGCCATTATTATCAACGAGTTCACATGCAAGGCATTCCAAAATTAATGCACTTAGCTCGTTAGATACATGATATCATCCCGAGCCCAATTCGTTCATTCACTATTTTTCTATCCTTCCATTCTCCCAAACTCAACTCTATCATGGCCCATTCTTTGTTTAATTCCCAAATAGGCCTCTACCATATATGCTCCATTATAGAGGCAACATCCTTCCAAGGATTCCGGCCCATTGCCTGCGAAACATAGAAAACCCTTCTGATGAGTTTAAATATTTTATCAATTCTCTTTATATTCATCCGCATACCCTTCCAATGCATCCTAATTGCAAACTCGACCGCTAACTCAACATCCTTAAGCTTTCGATGCTCTCCCCAAAGATTGATCAAGCTAAGCTTCGAACAACGCATACACATTGCTGTCCTCCCTTTGGGGCCATCTTTACCTACCGGATATTCGAAAACCGCGGAACATGCACTGTTGACACATACATATACATTTACCTTTGGGGAATGAGATTTAACATTGTCTGGAAACTCCGAAATTATGTGCCCCCCGAGATCTGCAACTGGAGACGCCTGTATAACGTTCCTCCTACTAATCAGTTAGCAGATATTGCTTCTTAGCGGTTATCAATTTGGGCCCGAAAATCCCACTCCTACTTAAAGAAATGTATGCAGCGTTGCCCACTAACTGGCGGCTATCACACAGCCGTGGATTTTTCGGATCTAAATCGCAATACTGAATTACTCACCAATTGCGCCAGGGTACACCATGATCAAACGCCTGCATTTCGTCCTCCGTCCACTCAGTCCCGTCCTCTTTCTCTGGGTAATCTGTATCACCTGAATGGGTTATCAGGTCACAACAGGCGTGACAGAATTCGTGGGCCAGGATCTCCTTGAGGGTATAGCTCCACGAGTCGCAAATCTCATACGCAACCCGAATGCGGCAATGATATACTGATTTCGAATTCTTTGGCTTGTCACCCATTAAAATTGACACCTTGGGACAGCCGTTAGCATCCTCATAGAAACCGTGCGATAAAACTCGATTATCTTTCGGTCCATATCTCCATGCGCTTGTTGTTCCGAAACTATCTAGATCCTCTCGTACCGCAATCTTGCCACCTATGAAGAATAGTTTGATTCCACCCGTGTCTTCAGTAAGCTTTTGAATAGTCCCGCCTGTGCATTCGTCGTCTAGTTTTTTGAGATAATCGAGAGCGGTCGCTTGCATGGCCTTCGTCCTAGCTAGCCAGCTCTTGCTATACAAATACGTGAATCGGTCCTGAAGGATAGTGTCCATGATAGGACTATGTTCTCGATCGGCCCAAACTGGGTGTCTGAAGAGGAAAACTCCTGGATTTTCCCTGAGCAGAATATTTTACCAATTAGCCGAACCCTCCCTCCTCCGAGTACCTACACCAAGCCCGTAAGCACATTCCAATGTATATTATCAACTATTCCTTTCACCTAAACCCCATGATTTTGGTTCTAAGAGACAAAAACTCGGTTGACTTACATCCTATATTTGATGGCGCTTTCCCATTCTGCTTTTTCTGCGTTATCCTTCGGTTCCATAGGATGCTCCAGCAGGTAAAACGAGTCAACGGAGCTGGAACTCGAAGAACCGGCGTTACTCGATTCGCTTTCCTTCATGATATCCTCAATTTCCTCGAATCCTTTCTCCCCTGCGACCATTTTAGCTATCGTCTCGTCTGGAATAATCCCCTTGACAACTTCTCTCCAATTCAGACGCTTCAGCGCTGGGTCGATAGGGATATCCATTTTTTGGACCTTGTCTTTTTCCCCCGTATTTTTTTACTGCTATGCTTATCTTGAACCGAGATGTATGGCCGGAAATCGCTGGTGATTTTTCTTGGTGTTTTCTAGCGTTGCTATTACTCGACCTATGAAAATAAGTTTACATAAAGTTTGGGTAGGGCCTAGGAAACAATGCACAAGCAGAGTGGCGAAATTGAAAGGGATAGGCTTGCCTGAAAAGCTCATTCTATCAGTCTAGAGCGCTTTCCCACAATTACTATTGGGTCGGGGGAAAATCGTTTCAGGAGGGTTTGTTCAATCTCGAGAAACAGAGGCGCTGTGTGGCCTCAACGTCGATTCCCCTCTGACCTCTCGCAGCTAGGGAAATTCGACGTAACTATGAGTGAAAGAGAAGCTAGAAGTAGAATTAGGTCTTCCTGCATTCTCACCAAAGCAACTTCGTACTTGATACACTGTATTTGCACCGTTGTAGAGTTCCCGCTGTCGAAGTCTATCGACGAAACTCCCAACTACTTGTTTCTCCAATATCGAAGCATCAACGCCGATTCATCATCTTACAAGAGTTGTATTGTTCTCGTATATATACAAGCTGGTATGGCTCCTGCGTTTGCGGGTTCTGCCTCATTTAGTGGCGGGGAAAGGGGACGAATCAATATGATTTTGTAAGTTTTGTAGGCTTAAAATGCAAATGATTCCTCAGGGCACAATCACTTTCGTGGGAATCTTGATGTATCAAGTGATGGGGTTTCAGCACGGCGGTTAGACGAGGAGAATAGAAGTAGAGTCGATTCAAGCCCAAACTAACATTTGTGACCCCAAAGAATTGACCAAACCCGCCGTGCCAGACTTGTTGAACTAGTATCAAGTTTTGATCAAAGAACTCGTGATATGTTGAACGCCCCAGAAACCGCGGTGTTCATCGCCAACCGTGACAATCTTGCAGCGGATTATTTTAGAAAACTAGATCGCAAGATACTCGGCAATGTCCTGCACCATCATTTCTTTACGCAAATGCCACCACATCCACCTCCCAACAATGCTGTATATACAATCAATTGGACAAATGGAATGGGAGCCGAAGTCGCCAACACAGCAGCTCGTCGGACGGGTCCATGGGATCGCCGCGTTCGAGAGTCGAGGGTAACGAAAAGGAGGGCCCGGGTCGGAATGCGACCGAGCACTAACGCAGCCACGTTTTATCAGCTCACAATCGACCTCAACCCGGATATCGTTACTAATCAAGAAATTTTGGAGACGGCGTTGGCTCATGAGTTTGCTCATATTTGTGAGATAATGTTTAGGTTTAGAGGCGATTCTAATGCTTGGGGTGCCCACACCGCTACTTTAAAAGGAGGCCTTGCGAGGCAGACGCATGGGAAGGTTTGGCGTGACTGGTAAGTCCAAAACCTCCGCGGGCAGAGTTTCTCAAGCTCTTTCTAGCAACAGCAAGGTCTTAGTAGAGGTTTGTCTAATTTTGGAAATATGTAGGGCACGGGTGATTACATATCAGATGGACCGCCGGGAACCTGTTCAGGCAATGTCAGATTTGAAAGATTACCCTTTTATATATATTTGTTTGAACAACAAGTGCACCGGAAAGTTTATCCAGCAGCAAACTGCCCTGCCGGCTCCACCGGGTAAGTTTTGTGCTAGGTGTGGTGGTCGGTTATTGCACGCCAGAGGAGCCGGCGCGAGACCCATAGAGCTTGATTTGATAATGTATTTATTGAGTACAACGAGGAGAGAGCAGAAAGAGTTTGTTAGAACTGGAGTTTGGCCGTAGGGAGCATAGGTATTAGACATAAGATGTGCGAGCTTCTATGAGGTTATAACGACGTTTGGTGGACAGACAGCTTTGTTAGTCTAGCCATCACGAAGTGCGAACTGACATAGCAATAGCCTTTGCAAGGCCTGAAGTCAGAGCAGGCTATATTTGAAATATGACATTTCGCACGCGGCAATAGGAAATATACTAAAAGTAGTAACCTACGGAATGGAATAAATTTGTATACATGTTGCCCAGCCAGTTTATAGTACGAGCTATATTTTCGATCTCTACTAATACTCAATGAACCCAAAGTCGACGTGTTGCCCATGTGTTATTTTTTAATGCTTGGCGAAGAATATGGGTTCACCAACTCAAGAAACGCGTCTTGCTTCTGACATCACATAGCCATTTCGCAGCGGCCGTATCCACTACCTCCCCACTGAAGACCACCCGGAGTTCAATCAGCGAAACAGATATGCTATAGAAGCCCATTGCAACGGTAATAGTGACCGCGATGCCTAAGGAACGCTCGATCAACCCCGCCGCGGCGCACTTGAAATCCGAGAAGGCTAAAGCTCTCGCCAAATCGCAGAAGCAACGGCTACAACAGAGGCAGGAAAAATTGGCAAGACGGAATCCCGATCGGATACAACGGCAGATTGATGACCTGAAAAGCAAAGAGGAGAAGGGCCTGTCGCTGTCGGTTCAGGAAAAGAAGGTGTTAGATGAGCTGGAAAGAGATTTGAAGGGTGTTAGGAAAGCTAGAGAGGCGTTAGGAGTACCTGATGAGGTGAAGTCGAGAGATCGAGAAGGAGGGGATAGAGGAAGAGGGGGGTTTAGAGGTAGAGGGCGAGGAAGGGGGAGGGGTGGATTTGGCGGTGCTGCGGGTAGACGGAATCTCGATGATGGAGAAGATTCAGGTATGCACAAATTCTCAATCATTGTGTACAGCCGTTGGGCACTAACATTCAAGTAGATGCCTCCACCGCCTCCTCGGTTCTAGATATACCTTTACCAAGCGGCCCGCCGCCAATACCACAACTCCAAATTGGAAGAAAAGCTACTGAACCGTTACCCGCCCACCTCACGGGCTTGCCTTCGAAACCAGGCGCAAATACCACAATACCGAACAAACCCGTGGTAACCACTTATTCTTCTGCACCAGTGATGAGGGATTTGAAGAAGGAAGCAGCCGTATTCGTGCCCGCTGCAGTACGAGGGCAGAAGAAGGTGCAAGACGCTATCGAGAAGATTAAGAAGGATGCAGAAGATCTGAGTATTGGCGATGGTTAAGAGCACGAGCATTCGACCAGTATGAAACATGATGGCATCGTGCCATTGTCCAGCCACATGGCCAGGGGTGGTAATAGCGTTGGCGAAATTACTAAAAGTAATGACGACGGTAATATCATCGCGAGTAATGACGGCCTCAAGTATATATATCCTTGTGCGCGCATGCCCGCATAGATTAACAGAGCCTTTAGGAGTGTCGAGCGATAGCCTGAAATCATTTACGCGACGGTCAAAAGGTTAAATCCAATCTTACTGTGCGTTACCCACATGTGGATATACAAGTCGGCCTTCGTTAACTTTCAACATATACTACGCGAATGATTGTCTAGAGGATCGCTATATGCGATTCTCATGCGGCAGCTGATCTTCCTCTCGACTAGAAAACCGTAAAATCAATAGGCGCTTACTTAATAATAAATAAAATAAATTAGAGTAAAAAAAAAAAATTTTGCAAATTTATCTCCCAAGGCAATTTTACATCAAGCACACCCTTTCCCGAGGCAACTAACATTTGTCCCTCACCCTCACCATAGCGTTAAACCAAAGAGCCACCGCCTACCCAACTAGAAAACCTCAGCGACCGTTCAGAGTTGATGAGAAGGTATATAGCACACATCGTCTACCTCAAGACAACATAATACTCTCCAGCTTCGCTCACTCCCGTTCCCATCGTCACCCATCAGCAAACTGAAGAATTTACATCTAAATCACACTCTACCTCGTTCTAAACCTCCCTTCCACACCGCGCGCCGTCGACTAGCCCACAAGAACGCAGCGCGCCTTCAACCACAATCATGTCTACACATCTCTCTGCGTCGAGTCTAAAGACGGCACTTGAAGAAGCAGTCAAGCAAAGAGATATTAAATACAAAATCGTCTTTGCCATCTCCTTCAGCTTTGCAGGCGACGACACTCAGGCTCAACACGATACCGAAAGTTTTATTAAACATTGCAAAGATCTTTTCGGCATAGCAAGTCCAGATATCGCGAAATTCCAGATCCCAGATGATGAGAATCCTCATTTATATTTCAAAGACAATATCTGCAATCTCGTTTACAAAACTCATGGATCGATACCTGGGCGCAAACTACTTCTCTTGCATTATGCGGGCCACGGTAGATTGACCACTGCTGGCGATCTCGAGCTGTGCGCGAAAGCTACAGAGGATTCTCAATATCTTTCCTGGGATTCTGTTGACTGCGACCTTCTACGCCCAAACATCTCTGGTATCCGAACTTTCCTAGCAGACTTAGACGTTCTCTGTGTCGTAGATTGCTGCCACTCCGGCAGAGCGTCTAGGGCCTCGATGCCCATCGGCCGAACTGTCGAGGTCATTGCGGCGGCTGATGAGAAGTCTGTCACAAACTCGAGAGCCGACCAGCCGACATTCACGCAAAGGTTTCTCACCGAACTTCGCCGTCAGGTAGAGATGGGCGATGTTTCAATCACAGTTGCAAGGATCCACACAGCAACGACCGCAAGACACTCTGGCCGTTCTGAACCGATTCACTCTCTTCTCGTTGGGGATACTCCGATCCTTTTACCAGTCAAAACAATGAAGCGCCCAAAGTTATCATCGACCCCGGGGTCATCCGTCCTGACGTCTCAAAGTATAGCAGAATCTCGTTGGGCTCCACCTCAATATTCGGCTGTCATCCGAGTTCATTCGCAAGGCCAGATTACAGATGAATCCACTAGAACACTTGTTGATTGGCTGATGAGTCTCCCGAATGAGTATGGGCTCGAAATCTCATCCATCCATTCTTCTCACTCAACGGTCATATTTTTGACCGTCGGTTATGAACACAAATTCGCTCTGTTAAGGCTTAACGCAATTGAAGGTCTCGAAGTCGATGTCATGTACGAGACATTTCTCTCCAGGAATCTTCTCTCGTTGTTTACGGGGAGTAGTCAAGAATTTGCGCAGGGCACTTCCGTCAGTGCTGGTTCGGTTTAGAGAACGGAGCAGGCCTCAGCATCCAAGGCAGCAGATTCGAAAAAGTCTATTGAGAGCGAAGTCCACATGCAAGGTCCAGCTATCGCACTCTCCGGGCATTCTAACCTACCAAAGAGCGAAACCATCAGTGAAACCGCCGTAGACCCTGCTCCCAGCACGAATCGAGCGGAAGGAAAGGAAAGGCTGGGGAAGCAGGATGGTGGCACAGGATCCAATAAAATTACCCTATGGAAGGATGCGAAAGAACATACTGTTGACTGATATGCAGCGTCTGTTTCGGATATGCTAATTTAGTCAGAGTCATGATAGCTTCTCCTTCTGAATGGGCTAATACAGATATACATTGCCTTTTTAGTATTCTTACGCATTTAATCGATAGTTAGAACTTTAAATACTTAGCAGGCTAGCTAGTACTAAATGTACGTACGCTATTGGCATGCATCCCAACCTCTTTGCCCTATACTCCATTACATGCTCAAGTACTGGAGGTACATAGATAAGTGCGTACTTGCATATACTCAGTAAATACAACACAGTGAAATCTTTCAAGATTCTAAACTTGAAGGCTTCTTGGCCCTTAAACCTGACTGAAAAATCTGAAAGAAAGCACTGAAAACCTTTAAAAGAAACTTTATAGATAAATTGGTTTACCAATCTTAAGCCTCCGGTCATGAGACTAACTATATACCAAACTATTTTGAGTCACCTAACCAAACAGCTCATTTTTTCAAGGATTCCTGCTGGAAATCTGGGGATCATGGAAGGTTACAGTAGTCCCTCCTTTCAGTCGGGCATAAAAACAATTAGCAACAATCACTTCGACGATATACTATCAATCTCATATCCCCATTCTAGAGGTATAACTAACCAAAGGTGTCTTCGGTGTAGGCAGGGGAATACACTATCCCTTCCTGGAAATATGCTGTTAGTATATAGTGACTGGTGTAACAATATTTGTATATTTTGTTAGACGGTTTCGCATTCAAATATTCGCGGCGGATCTGTCTAGCAAGGTTAATGGTGCGCATCATAGATAGAAATAAAATTTCCAGTGCAGAAATATAAACTTTTGCTGCTATTATATATACAGTAATGTGCAGTCCGCTTGTTGAAGCCTACATCAGAATATCGTAAAGCAGAGATAGATATAGCATAAACATGACAGTAAAAATACAAAGCTTAACTAAATGGTAATAATCTATATGCTGTTACAAGCTCAAACAAAAGAAAAGATGCTGTTTCAACTCCGACCCAATGCTTTTGATGTTTTGTAGCGGAGGGTATCATCATAGCCAGACCCTCAGCATTATTAACCCGGATATCCTGCCAAGTGTGTTATATTGTACAATTTCTTCTCCGTGGCTTCCAGTCTCCCCCTCGTTGCTTTAGCGATGTTAAGACCATCTAGGCGACAAGCTGGCGGGCCTGGTCGACAACGTCGTACTTGATTTCATATTCACCCCATTGTGGGAGCTCGGTCTGACTCTGTGGGAGGACGACGGAAGCAGCAGCAACCTGAACTTTCAGTCCCTGAACATCTAAAACATCAACCGGGACGTTTTCAGCCTTGGCGACTCTGCATTTCAAGGACTTCCTGAGGAACGGAACGACAGTCTCAGGCTTCAAGTTTTCGAGTTCACCGGTGACGACCTTGTTGAGGAGTGAAGAGGTAAGAGGGATGGAACCAGAGACCAAGGTGTCGTGAACGCCGTCAATGGTGGTGAAGACGGTGTGAGTACCGACGAGGTTCTTATCAGTAGCCCATTGCTCTGGATTGGCGGAGAAATCGCCTAGGAAGATGTGGACGTTGAAGGTTCCGTTCAAGGCGGCATTGTTGACGTTGATATCGGTCATCCACTCGTTATAGGTGCTGGATTCGACGACTTGGGACTCGACGGCAGCGAGGGACTCTGGAGCTGGTGGCTGGTTGAGGACTTTGCTTGGTTCAGCGTCGGCGCGCTTCATTTTGTGGCCGAGGGCACGCTTCTTCATAGCGATCCTGCCGGCTTCTTGGAGGGACATGGCTGGAGTTCCACGGCCGTAGAGGCCGTTAACGGCGGCGATGACGTTGGCAATCTGACCGGATGGGGAGGTGTTTGGAGTCCAGTCAGCGGTTTCCTGGTAGGCATATCCAAAGCTCTTGGTGCTAGCAGAGGTGGCGCTGGTGTAATAGGTGCCACCGGAGCGACGGAATGGAGTGAGAGGGGTGTTCAAGTTTTCTTCGGTGCCTGGACGCATGCCATAGGTACCCATTGAGCTACGGCCAGAGATGGTGAAGGCGGTTGGGTTGATTCCCTGCCAGATGGCAAAGAGACGGTCAATGTTGGTATGGTGGAGCCAGAAGATAGGGTCAAAGGCGGCAACGTCGACCCAACCCATATGGCCACCAGAACCAACAGTTCCGTGAATTGTATCGTGAACAGCCTCGAGGGAGTCGAACTGACCGCTGCCAGACTGAGAGGAGGCCTTGCTGGCGAGGACATTGTACTGCTTATAGGCAGTGAGAAGCTGGTAAACTCTGTTTCTCATATTACCACCGAGACGAAGAAGGGCCTGGTTAACAGCAGCTGGTTGAGATTGGTATTGTCCGTTGGAAGATTGAGCTGGGAATCTGTAGGTTTCTCGCATGCTGTTGAATGGAGCATCTGGAATCTCCCTCAAGTCGGTGAACTGGTAGGAGTAGAGAGGGTTTGGAATAGTCTGCTGGCCTCTTGGGGTTTCGACTTGGATGGTAACCCATTCACCAACTTGTGGTGGCATTCTCGCATCAACAGCCCAGTCCCAGTATGGGATACGGAGAGTTGGGAGGACTGCAGCGTAGGCAGCACGCCTCGGCTCCGAGAACTCGTTAACGATATTACGGGCGTGTTCCCAAATAATTTGCTCGTAGAGGGCGAGGTATGGACGATGCCAGCTCGGGAAGAGAACATCGCTGTGAGTGCAGTAACCAGAGTCTGTGCGGCCACCAGTGACGCCGTTCCTGTAGCACGCGTGTTAGTCGCGATTTGAATGTTACTATTTATTTATGGGGTTTAAACTTACCAGGCCTTGTAAGGTCTTCCGTGAATGCCAGCAATGCCGTAGTAAGACGTCTCAGAAGACTGGGGTTGAGCATAGAATCGCTGGAGGGCAAGAACAAAGAGATTAAACTCGACCGGGCTTTGGATCATCTGTCTGATTTCCTTTCTGATTGGAACTTGTCCCTGGGCTGGTCCGAACCCTTGCTGAACACCAGAGAAAGCAATAGCGTTTTGACGGCGCATCAAGTTGTTAGGGGCGGAGAGCCATTCCGAGGTCCCACTGCTGGCGGTGGGCAGGCCCTCGACCTGAGTAAGGCTGAAAGCGCAGGTAGCCACAAGAGCGTATTTGAGGGTAGAGAATACGGCCATTGCGAATGTATTATGGTAGTTGTATGTATCTAGAAATCAAGGGGTACTATTTTGCAATTTGGAGATCGTAGATGCGTTGCTCTTCTAAATTCCAACGAAGGGAAATTTGGATTCCAAAAAGTAGCGAAGAATGTTGCGATATTAAAATTCTATGTCTGCCGATGAGGCTTGTATGAACGAATGTCGTATAACTATTAATTATTATTAAAAAAAGGATTGTAGTCTATCGCAATTGTAGATGAGAGTGCGAATGGTGGAGTGGATGAGGATGATATCGAGACTTATGATGGCGACATCGCCAGGTCTTTATACAATTCGCAGAACTTCATCCTCTGTACGGAAGGAAGCGGAGTACTAGCGATCTGAACTATCATGCGTAGCTAAATTCCTCCTGCGCCTCCCCTAGCCCAGGGCCTGAAGCCGAAAATCTTGTTCAATGGTACCTCAGCTAGCTGGGTCACATTGAACGCATAGGGCGATAGTGCACCAAACATCATAGTGTTGTCATGACGGACAGGATGTTATCCGCAAGCAGAACCTGCTGAATCTGAAAATCCCCGGACCCATGTCAAAATCATGGGTGTTTTTTTTTTTTTTCTTTCTCCTGGCTTAGATCTTTTCTTTTTCGCACGCTCAGGCCATCTAGACTCCATGCTTCGAGGGGTGTGCGATTTTGCTTTTCTTGCTCCAGGGAGGGTTGGTGTTTCTTGACCGGTGTTTCGCCAGCAAGGTCAACATGCTGGTATGCTTGCAAGTGATAGTAAACCCGAAGTTACGGGACTTCCAATTCGGTTGTAATTGACGCTTGAACAAAGCGATAGGGTCTCATTTTACTTTTTGCTAGTGCTTTGAGCTCTATTGTCCTATTTGTGGTAGGTTGGTTAAGCCTACTGATACAGCGCCGTGTAGAAGCAATATCTCTAAAACCGTGGAGTCACGTTGTACCTCTCGAGGAAGGCGTAAACGGTTAGGTGGGGTGGTAAGAGGGCTCGAAATTTGATACTATCATGAGCCTCTTCTCTTTTATGCATGTCATCGAGATCCAAAATAATCATGCCTAACGAGGAGGTGGATCCGTTGCTAATACGCCCCATACAAAGGTCAAGGACTCGAACAACCATTACCGGGCTTCGAGAATATAGGATTCCTAGCCTATGCATGTCTTCCTTAGCGAGGACCTGTTCAAGCTCACACCTGTCAGACCCGCAGAAAGCTCCACATAGTCGAAATAAATTGTAATTCTGCACCCACGTTTTCCTCATAAGGTCCGGTTCTCAAAGGAAATTAAATTCATTTGCAACGGTTGTGACTTTTGGCGGTAAGGTCTATACCCAATAATTCGCCCAGCAAGCGAGTGTTCCGAAATGGCAGCTGCCACCGCCGCACCATGTTTTACAGCAACAGCACCCAACGCCACCCACATTGCAGATAATATTAAGCAGGAAGGGGAGAGCTGTCCGTTCAAGCAAGCTAGATTCCTTGCATTACATTTGAAAAGTTTCCGATTGGTTGAGGTTGTAGCTCATCTATCCCGGCGTCCTCTACCAGATTGACAGCCTACGCTACCATGAATGGGAGTCCTGACGGCACCAGAATATGCATTTATGCGGAGAGCTATAGGTCCCTTTTTCCAAGACGCGGCTACCTTTCCTATCGTGCCATATCTCCTGTATCAATCTTGTTTATTCATGCGTTTCTACGGCTTATTCTAATTGGCCTCCTCGACGTATCTTAATTAACGTACTTGCACTTGTATACTAAATTTCAATCCCCTCCGGACGTTAATTCGAGAAAGGAAAAGCTTGTTCGCTGTGGCGTTCAACGCAAGACAACACATCCTGGTGTCTGAGGCATTCACCCGCAGCCATGTTCTAGTTGCAAATATAGCTCTGCTTCTAATTGCAAAGAATAACCATTCGCAGCTTCCAACTGTAGAATCATGGGGATTACACTGGAAAAGTGCTCTTCGGCGAATCTGAATATATTGCAGATTGTACGTATTTCTTTTAAGCGGACTCTTGTTTGACGATAATAATTGATGCCAGGTATCTTCGCGGCCTATCAAGGGTTGAACGAGGAAGAAACAATAGCACTTTCTACCCTGAGGTTCAACCTGCCCTGATCCTGGGATTGATAGAGAGCATGTGGTGTAACCATAGGTTGGTCCACGGAGAACACGTTTATTTTAATTTATTTTGTTTCTTTTTCCACCGGAGAGCTAAGGGCGCTCTAGAGCTCGGAAGGCTAACCGACCGCATACTGTCGGTTCTATAAATCTAGAAGAAAAAATTTCCTTGCTGTGGGAATTCCTTCGCGATACGTCCCTCGGGTGGCGTTTTCTCGAATGTAGACACTTGCACTTTAAACTTTTACTTCATGATATTTCTCTAGTTTCAAGGCCAAGGATGCAATGTCTTACTAGCTTGTGATACCCGTTACGTAGTTTTCAACTGAACTTTTTGATTTTGGGATATTGCTCCGTAGCAAACATGATTGATCTAGCATTCATGACATATCATCTCTGGCTTCATGGTGAACTCACTGCCGTGACAATGCGGCTGTGTCGAAACTCTCCACTTGTTTCTCGACCCCATGCCCTTTCTCGTCAGTTAAATTTTCGCTCTCAAATATTTCTAAAACCAAAAAAAGTAAAACCATTGTTTTCACCGAAACTCTTCAGCTCTGCTAGCCGGCCGCGCCCGAACCCCAGAAATTTTTCCTTGTGCTTTTTTTTTTTTTTTTCCGCAAGTTTTTGGTATTAACTCCCCTCAGGCTCCTCGTACTCGTCAACGAGGCCTGCCTACTTGGCATTAACTCCGCAAGAAGTCTCGACAACACAAAACAGGCAACTGCCATTCCTCAATCTGAATTCGGCAAGCGGCAACGTTTTAAGCATCTCTGAACTCGCTGTACGTTTAAGGAGATTTGCATTGAAAATAGCCTCATTTGATCTCATTCCACGGTTCTCAGCTATACTTCCAAGCCTAATGTTATCACTCTTGGAAAATCATGCTGTGGTAATGGAATGTGGCTATCTATGGGATTTGCTGGTGACAAGGTATTGGGTAATCCGCATACCCTTGGAAGGCTATGATAAAAGATTTCGACTTTACGATTAGGAGAATAGGAGATTTTTGATACCGCAGATCACGGGATCTTGCATTTTGAGGATCTATGCTCAAATTCAAATTATGCCATCATGATTTGCCACTAACCTTGACGCTTAACATCACACATTTCGATTTTACTACTACGGGAGGAAATCGACAAAGATCGATCTGATCTGTTCCCGTGGCGTGTCTTAAATCCCTACCGAGAATAGGAGGTAGAGCCGCTTGTATAGATGCACGTACGGCGACCCGGGAAAATTCCATTCGTGTGAATGATCGTGAAAAAAGTAAATGACCATCAGGAAATGTGGAGGCACAAGGTCTCACCTCTCTCGGAATATTTTCTAGGTTCTAATTCGGTCGGCTATAATTGCAAATTGGTGAGGGGCGTTGGCTGATGACTACTGAAAAAATAACTGGAGTCTTCCGAAGTTTGATGAAGCTTGACATCAGTAGTCACCACAAGACCGTGTTAGGCATCAATCCCAAGTTTCCTTGATCACGATGGAACTTTTAGTTACCCGAGTAGGGACATAACTTGGCTATCAAGAGAGCTCACATTTGCTACCCAAGTTGCTACTTAATACAAGGGTAAATTTTCTGCTATGCAGTTTTGTGTCGTGAAGCCTCCAAGGCGGTAATTCATACGAATTCACCAATGCGTCAGAGGTTGCAACGCTGTTGAAAATTCTTCTCTAGAGCTCTAACTACTCCGTTATACGTTCCTCACTCCACCGATCCTTGATCCTATTAGTCAGTTGTTTAGACGTTCAATTTAAAGTGGTCGTCCCAATATACCCTGTTCCCCGATGCTAGCCAGATGAATATGAATACAGCATAACCCGATGTGGCCAAGTTTCCCCGTTGTTGGCCGGTAGAATATTTTTTAGACCCCTTTGGCTTTTCTGTGAAACATTTTAACGGCTTCCGCGGTCTCACCATCTCTAATGCGCTGCCGGGGAAATATTTCATGCTGGGATAGCACCGGTCCTCCTAGGTCTATGCCAACCAGGAACCGTGAAGAGCTGAGGTGAACGGCTACCCCTACAGAGCTGAGAAGGCTGCCGATAAAATTAGTATCTCCGCTTCCAGATTTTCGGCATTGAAAATTTTTATAAGTCCAGAGGTCAGGGGCAGGCTAGATCTTGTTGCTGGAAACAGCATCCAACCTAAGTAGTTTGAGGTTAGTCGACGCGAAACCATCCCCCTTCCCCTGTCAACACAAAACAAAAATCCGGTGTTGTTGTGGTATTTTGCAGGCGCAGCGTAATGCCGAGGACATACAAAAGGCTGGCGAAGACCAGGCTTATTGACCGGGCTTAGGATGCACGTGCACCCTCGTTCACCCACCATGACAGATTCGCTTCTGATGGGTAGGATTAGGGAATATTATGAGGGGTAAGGCCTGAGTTTTTTCACAAAAGGTTATGCATGCTTCACATGTTACAATCCCGATGGTGGTACGGTCTGGAGAAAATGCTGGGGAACTTTTAATTTGCAAGGAAGATGTTTTCTCCTCTTCACCTCTGGGCACGCGTGTAACAGTTCGCCTGTTGTGACATGACCCGGTTTTGTAGCTCAAGTCAGCCTTGCCAGCTGGTATATCACTTGGAGCTTAGCTTCGAGTCCTTCCTATTTGTTAAATTTCCTCGAACCGGCATTTCATCTTTGGTGGTATCTGGTCACCGAAATTAAAGATTGGGACCGCATGAACTACAAGACTATATGCTATGGCGACTTGGATTTGATCCTGAAGACCTTATATATATCCTAGAATATAGTTGCATTTGAGTAGAGTCGCATCCACATCTCGTATACATGTAGGCTGTTTAACTCTGAGACAGCTTTGTATCCTGGACGCGCATTTTCACGGAGAACACCACCTTATATATCAAGGGTAACATAAGGTGCTTTACTAAAGCATTCAAATCTACTTAGCGTGCATGTATAGAGGGCTTTGCATCGACTTGACATTAAAATTGGATATAGCACGGGTTTCACTCAAGGTCGACCTGAAATGAAATCTAGTATCGTCTTGCAACCCCCTGATATCAAAGTTTATAATACTTGATTTAGAGCTATATTCTTAATTCCGCATAGGGTTTGGGCAGTGACGTGTATACATGTATAGTCAGTCGGATTGGAGGTTTCTACTTGTATACCTCGCGGTTTAAGATTGCACATATATATACCCCAGCTAGCCATCTGTATACTCTAGACGGAGTTGTATTTTCATGCATTATAGCCAACACTGCAGTCTTTAAAGTGTGTATTTCCCTTTGTGATTTACTCTCCGCGATTAAATGGAGCCCGAATGAACGAGACACTGTGTCACTCACCGACGCTACAAATCACGACCCTCACTTCATGCTCTTGATTTTGGCTGCCACAAGGGCATCAATCAGCATACCGGTACCGATTCGATCGTCTCTCGAATACGCGAGCGAATTTAATACCGTCGGGATGATGAGTGTCCCGGCCAGGTTCGTATTAGGCCAGCAGGGCTTCGAATACATGGCTGGGTATAAGACACCCCCAACTGGTAACGCAGATACCTGAAGTTCAAGAAACATACTTCGTATCATAGCTAGATGTTAGAAAGTAATATTTCCTGGCCAATGTGATTCGTTACATGAAATACCTAGGAGAGTTTATATATGAAGATGTGATTATTGTAGCATCAGAAGTCAAAAGAGAGAAGCAATATGGGCGTTGAAGATAGTTTCGGTGTTCCCTCTATCTGACTTACATGACTATTTCCATAGTTTGTACCCCAAGATAGCCCTAGGAAACCTTTATGGTTTGCAATTTGGGGTATTAGAATATACGTCTATATATCTCTAGACATTCCCTTTCCTCCTCCTACTGAGACTGTGGCATTCGTATCTAGGTTACTAGCTAAAGCGGCTAAAGCTAATTTGATCCGGACACTCCGCGTAACCATTTTTTAATTCATTATCAATCATTCTGGTAACTAGGGAGCTATATATGGGGGCAAATTCCAGGGAAACGGTGGGGTTCATGCCTAAATATACTAGCCAACCGGATTCAAGTGATGTGATGCTCTTCAGGCTTAAGGGTCTTCACTTAAATTATTAAGAAGAGCTGCCTAGTTAACGAAACCACTTCAGGGGATATTCGAACATTACAGAGTTATAGGCTAGTCGTATGGTTATTGCGGTGTTCTTCCCCTAGGAGTTGATCGATGTTGACCTCGATAGGTATACTTACGAGCCGTAGGTATATTAAATCTAATTTCTAAAATAGGTAATGGAAAATTAGACGTTGGTATCTTGAATGAGAATTGATACAGGAAGCAAATTCGAACTCCTAGCTACGTATTATGTACATTGAAAGTAGGTCAATGTGAGCTCGCTAAAAAAATGGTAACTCCGACGCCTCTTCCAGCATGGACCCAGGATCATTAAGTGGTATACCAAACACCAATAGAACAAGAGAAAGGAAAACTCCGTTTATTGTGGGTCGAAAGAGTTGCCACACATGATACTAAAGAAAATATAACACATCTTAAAAGGTCGAAAATCATTCTTAAGCCTTAGGCAAGGTTCTTCATTTGAACCTCTTCGACATTTGTCACAGTCGGCGAGACAGTTTGTGGTCGGGAGGTTGGATTTGGATTGCCGGCAACGTATTCCGAACTGCTCCCATACTCCCACTCTTGCCTCATAACGGTCGGGTGGGTGCCTATGATGTCCTTATACAGCGATACAAGCACATGTTTGATGGATTTCCGGCTCTCGTAGATGGGGTAGACGCTAACACAGAGGGTACTGAGCACTAGCCAAGCCATAGAAATGTATACCCATCCGGTGAAAAACCCTTCCGAGAAAATATATCCGGTGCCAAAAAAAGGCATCGGCCAGATGATGAGGAGAATCAGGCTCATAACGAGGGTAATCTTCTTAGATTTTCCAAGAACTTTTTCAAGGTGGTCGAGCTGGTCTTGATATGGGTCAACATATGTAATTTCCCCATGTTCGTTGACCACTTCAGGTTGGTCATTGAGCCCCGCAGCTTTGTCCGGATTTCCTTCTCCGACAAGTTGAATCTGTCTCATACTCCGCCAGTTGTAATTGTCAGGGCCAGTTATGTAGGTGATAATGGGGACAAAAACGGCGGGACTGCAAAGGGCGACCACATTGCCCAGGAGCATAGGTAAGTTTTGACCAGTATTAGCGACGGTAATTGCGCCGTACTTGGATTTGGTGAAGACAAGCCAGGTGGTAAGGGAACAGGCGAGGCCGAGAACGGGGCTAAGAGTTGCGGCCCACATGCTTTGTTTACCCCACAGGAGGGTAAGGGCGGCAGGAATGACTGCTGGGGAGATGATGATTCCATTGAGCAGGTAGAGGTAACCCATAGAAATGCCGATATAGTAAAGGCCAGTCGCAAATGCAGCGGTCCCGAAACCAAATACAATGACGACAATGTGTGCGAACCATATGAGTTGCTTGTCGGTAGCCAAAGGTTTGAAGTAATATTGGTAGATATCGAATGTACAAATAGAGGAGACTAGAAAACAAAAATTATTAGATATATCAACCGAGGGGAATGTCATTTTATTTATGAGCCTACCAGAAATTAATTCAGCCGAAGTAGCGGACGTGAGAACCATGAAGATGAGGAGCAATGCGCAGACCGCACCACCTTTGCCTAGGATTGCGGTCGCTGCCATTGGTAAGACAAGGCCGGCATTAATTTCAGTGACAGTTAGCCGATCGGGATAGATCTGTGCATAAAACTAGTTAGTTTGAAATCTTAGTGGAAGCGAAGCGGGGCGTCGATTAACCTACCGGGAAGGCGGGACTCTTGCTCAAGGCTAATCCTGCTAGTCCCATAGTCGTGGCGGCCAACCAGGGGATTCCGAACCACGACAATCCTCCAAGGACATAACCAGGGAATGCAGAGACCGGGGAAGCAGCGATAGCTTTGTTGTAATAGCCATTGTCACAAAAGACGGCACCGAAGTTTCCGACTAGGTTGATAATAAAAAACATAGCACCTTCTCGGCTCCTCATAGTAAGGTAACTGCCTCCTTCATTTCCAGGGACTGGATCGGTCTTTGACATTTCGACAAGCTATTGTGGACCGAATTAGTCTTAAACTTAAGTATATGCTGGTGGAGGAGAATTTATTGTCTTACAATGTCGAAAACGGCCTTTGGTGACCCAAGCGTCGAGCTCGTAATGTAGGTGGTCACGGCAAAAAGTAGAAGGATAATCATCAAAACGCAGGTGTGAATGTAGTCCGCCATGAAGGTAGCCTTGAGACCTCCAAACACTATGTAGGATCGTCAAGGTTAACATTACGTAATACCCGAGTAGGGCTGTCGGGTAAGTGCATGACATACAGGTATATAAAATGACACCAATCGGCAGCATGAAGCAGGCGACCGGGGTTGGCATGCCTGTGATTGATTCGACGACCGCACTTCCTCCAGTAAGAAGCATGGCAGTAACCCTGAGATTCGATTCCAAGTCCCATTAGTAGATGCTATGGGTCTCCCGTTGGTATTTATTGGATAACTTACAATATATTTGTGAATAGACCGAAGAATATAAAGACAATATGTGCGTAAAATCCGTATCTCGCACGTATTGCTTCTAGGAAAGTATGTGCATTCGGAGCCCTCCGTTTGAGCTCGATAGCCAAAGTCGCGAAGAGTAGAATTTGAACCGTTGCTCCAGAGGCGTACCAAAAAGGGCCAGACACTCCATACCGATATGCGACTCCTGAGGACTGTAATAAAGTCGCCGCCCATGTCCATGAGGATACTACACTGCATGCTACAAGACCAGTTTTCACAACACGTCCTGCAGTTGTGACTATTGAAGCGGTACGCCTTAGCTATCTGCGAAATTTCGGGCGAAGCCGAAAACACTTACACTGTTCCACCGTTTGCTGCTCATTCTGGTATCTCTTCAGCATCCACGTAGTAAATATCATACCAAAAGCAAAAGTTAAGCCTAATCCCAACACGATCCCGTACCCGTACGCTGGAGTGAGCGGATGGTCGACATTGCTGAACGTTTCCGTGCCACTGGTGTGCTCCTCAGAGTAAGGTCCTGATGCCGGCCCGTTCATTTTGTCGAGCTGAATTCGGATGCCAGCTAGAACAACACAACAGCAAGTTTGGCGACAAGTCCACGGCTTTCAATCCGCTCGCAGAGCGATAGTCGTTGTCGTATTCCAACTCGTAATTCAAATCTCGGGTGGACTTTTGAGGCGTATTGTAGGTACTGAATTCGTCCGCTTGGCTTGATGAGGGTATATGTATATGCCGATTCGAAGCCAAAAACTCTTTTGTTAAATATGTTGGCCTACCGGGCCAGAACGTTGGACATTTATTCGGTTTTCTTTCGAAAAGAATCCAATGATTTTGAAAAGGCCTGTGAAATTGCAGAGATGAGACTACTTGAAGAGTTTAGAGGGTGCCGTGTAAGCGTAAAAGGTGGGCGTCGAAATATTCTTATTCGGCCGTTAAACAGCAGGAAAAGCAATGTGCCCTTTTGAGGGGAAGCAGCGCCTGAGAAAAGGGCAGCCGATTATGGGACCAAGCGATGCTCGTTTCTGATCTTCATGCATGGGCCACTGCACTGCTATGCGGAATTTTTAGATGGACCTCTTGCTTATTCCTCTGATCTTCATGATATCTTTGCTTCTTATTCTCTTCGTTCCTTTTTCCTAATGTTTGCTCATGAAGTTCCGACTTTCCCTCCGCCTGGGATAATAAATATAGGTGCCCAGCTGCATGACACGGTCTCCTCACGAGGGCCAATGTCGATAAGATCGAGCATGAGCTTCACTAGAACTGTTAGAAAAAGAATAATATGTTTTCCCCCCAAAACACCACCCGCAACAGTGGCGAAGACGTTGTCCAATTGGCTCCCCTCCATCCTGCATTAGTGTGGATAACCTAAAAACGTAATGATAGGCAACCTGCTCGGGAATCACTTTCATGTACCACCCACGCCATGCCCGTTGGGGTATAGCGGCCCGGCAGGCGAGCTTCTTGGTTGGAGATATTGTGGAAAACGGGGCCTCGTTTTGGCAATGGCAACAAGGGTTTGAAATCCAGCTCGATGGCACTGATAAGGTCGCCGCACACCCTTCTCTTTCTTTCATTTGAATATTTTGCTAGGGATGGCTTGTGAATTTTTTTTTTATTTTTTTTTTCCACCTGTGTTTCCAATATCGCTCGCTCCAAGGTACATGTACCTTAAAAGTGGGGGTTCGAGGATATTAGATTCCAAGAACCCAAAACCAAAATTGAACCCAACCCAAAAAATTGTGCTTTGCTAGGATATTACCGAAATGTTCTTATAAAAAGCATCTCTGCTTGCAAGGAGTACATTGCTCTCCCTCGATTGAAGGAATATTTCTCCGATGCCCACCAGGCAGAGACCGTTTATCGTTTCAAGAGCGTTATCAGACCACTCCGCATCTTAACATAAAGGGTTTTGAATGGTCTGCTCAACGGTCGACATGGCCTGGAGGCCTATCCGTGTCACCATGCTCCTTTTCTCGCTTATCCCTAACAATTTGGTCGAGCCCCAAATATCAGGCATCAGAGAGACTAAGTTCGAACGGTATTTGCCCTGATTATACGCTGATAGACCTCGAGGTCTCAGGAGGAAGAATGACCAAGAACAAAAAACTTGCTGAAATGAGGAGGGAACTTGCTGGGCGTAAGAACAAAGTGGCTCTATCCTCCAATGGGAATAGGACATTCTTGCGGGCCTGCGTCGCTCTTGACCGAAGATAGTAAACAGCGGGAGAAACCTGTGACGCGTGTGGCTGATTGATCAAACAACACAGCACAGAACGGAGGGTCCCACCTTCTGGCAGACAGCCTAAAGCTCGCAAAGAGTAAGAAGGCTCGGCTCGAGGTTCGTTCGTCTGTCGAAAACCGATTCAGGTACCAGTTCAGCCAAGATCCTAGCTTATCGACATTTCCTGACCTGCATACTCGTTCGCCCATATGCCTTATCGTGCGTGAAATATTGGTGGAATAGTCTTATGACATATTCATTTCTGGCAGGTGTTCCGAAATGATATGCGTGTAGACATCATAAAAGCTGTAACTATAGCATGGTTGGATGGTCCATGAGAACGACGAAGAGGCCCATCCGTTGTTTTAGCGCTCTCTACGCGTCTTCTTGCTGGACCCGCTTGGTGTTGTTCCGAGCAATAGAGAAATTAGTGACCGCAGCCATCGCAAAGGCAAAAGCCTGCCGCTGTCAGAATGAAGCCTCTGGGCGTTCCTGAGAAAGTGGCTATGGTGAAAAAATTTTTTCGCTTCCACTAGATGCACGATCTGACATCATGCATATCTTAGTTGTCGTTCCTGAAAACCCAAGAAACACCATACGCTAGCCTTACTACTGTCAATTTCCCCTTCTCCTCCTACCCCTCGGATCGTCCTCAGCATCCTGATATAATCAAGGAGCGACCCGCTCCACTTTGTGTAGAAGAAACGCCTACCCTCTTTCTCGCAAAACATTTAGCTCTCCTGCGAACAAACAGCTAAGTGAAGTTAATCTTTTGCTGATCCATCCCGCCCTGATAATGCCCTGAGAAATCGATGATCGCTTTGCGACGTGATCTGTCAACCTCCGAGGCGCTGCGGTGCGCATGAATCAACCCTCCGTTTCTTTTTATCCAGTCCCCACAAACCGTATTTTATGAAGCTAGTGTATCGTATATTTCTGATGCAGAAAAATTTTCATTCGCCTATCAAGCGACATGTGTAAACAATCCCCTCGTATGGCTAGTCTATCCCTCTCATCATTAGCCCAGCTCTCACCGCCTCGGGAAGTTTGTAACACTCTCCTTATCCATTTCGTCCCCTACCTCTCGCGAATTTAAAACAGCCACGATTGTTGATCGTCCGCAGTTGCCTCGGAACATTCCAGCAGCCAAGAAGGGGAGAAGGCACGGCTATCCATACTGAAAACGGCTGCAATCTGGAGGCTGTACGCAATGCTGCTTGGGCTTGTCAAAACCGTCCCTCCGTCGGCCTGCAGACCTACAGGGTAGAGATATAATTGGTAGGAAATATCTCCGGATCACCAGAACGGATAAAACCAGTATGATGTTGATTTCGGGGTCACAATTGCGAATGGATATCGAACTTGATTTCTCTCAGCTGATGAAAAAGCAATTGCGGATGAAGATGATTTCGGGATAGCATCTCGGGCTCGAAAGAGGCATAATTTCGATATTGTGTTGCAACGACAATACCCTCATTCGGAAGCACAACATTACCAACACAAGACGTGGCCTCCAGATATAATTGGACCCAGGATGTTGACAAGCTACCCTATTCCTAATACTGATAATACCTAGAAAAGCTCAAACTCCTTTGTATCCCTTACTTTTGCTACTGTCGTTTCCGACTCGCTTATTCCTAAAACCGCACATCTTCGGTACCAATTTCATAAATCTGTTACTTAGAGAAATCCCAGGGGCCGCTGCTTCGTCTTTCCTATTGTCCCTCTGCCGTAGGCCGACCGGCAAGGCGGACGCTATGGATATCTGTGAATCCCGCTTTTCTATACTTTAGAGTTTAGCCAGGTTTTGGTGCGAGCCTTGGGCCAATACTACTATAATTTAGGTATGCAGGAACCAAGATAGAGACGCCACCTCCGCTGCAACTACCTGCATAAATATGTATGCATTCAAATACTGCAGGTCTCTACCTCCTGTTGGCATTTAAGATACATTTGGAGAATAGAAAGAGACTTGGAAGCTCCTATGCATGTGCCAATATCCTTTACCAAAGAGTAGACTCACATAAACTCTTGCAGCAGGCTCGTCATAGCTGATAGGCATGATAACATCTGAGCGAAGCACAGGTTTCAAGTGGATGATACCATATTACAAGGGTTGGAAATGGCTATGATTATATAAGGTATGGCTAATAGGGGTTTGGCACTACATACTCAGAGTAAGTGAATTTGAGAATGTAGCTCTAACACATTCTTCAACGAAGAGGCAGGCAAGGCCATTAATTTACTAAGGGAGGTGGCATACTAAATGCCTGCTACCACCCTTCTAGTGATGGCGCTGGGAGGTCGTTATAAGCTATATCTGTGAGACTTCCTTTATGCTCTACAGATCTGGAGGTACTTTTATGTCTCTACACAGAAACTCTAGTTACAAAGCTGGTGTTAATATGCAAACGTTCACACAACAGCTTTAAGGAGTGATAGGCTATTCGTGCTTTAATTACCATGTAAAAACCCTAAGTATGACCGACAGTGTGAGTATATTGAAAGCTAAATTACAAGGAAACATGCAGTCTATCTTTTATACGTCAGGAAGTAAGATTACAGGAATGAAAAAGAATGAAATAGAAATCAAAACGACCAAGACCGAGATTATACAAAGAGGGAATATACAGGATTAAAACAATTCCAAATTAGAAGCAATGCATAGCCAAAGCAAATAGGAAAATGACTCCAATAAATGCCAGAAACAGTATTTGTTTCGGAGGTTGGGGTGCACGCGTAGAGGGGTTCTTGGTGCGGACCGATAAGGTGTGCCGCATGAACTGCCAGCATCAGAGATATGCTTTTATCTAACATGCCATTATAGTTGCTTCCACGGTAAAGCTGCAAGGGTGAGGGCGACCTTGGAGCATGTTGATTTGTCGCTACTAGAAAGGTTGTCGTATAAATGGAGATAATATCCAGTGGCAGAGTTTGAATCCATTCCCATGCAGATCGGTGTGTTAGTCGCCCCAATCCCAGAACCAAGGAAGCCACCACTCGAAAAATACAAGTTCGTACCATCGGATCGCCATTGGGTACTGGCATTCGAAAATGATCCACCAGATTGAAGATAGCTTGAGTTACTGGCTGGATTGATAAGCCAGGACTTGCCCGTTAGACTGTAAAGCTTATTGGAGGAAAATATAAAAATATCTTGATTAGCAGAATCGAAAGAGTTGTCAGTAAGGCGGCCTGAGGAGTCGCTCACTACGGATCCGCCAGAACTAAGAGATATGTGAACCAATGTACCAGTTGGGGCCGAAGTGGGTACGATGTAGGTGCTAGTAGAAGCGGAGGTTGCTGTTAAGGTGGAGTAATAGAGAGGCCCAGTAACGGTAGAGGTGGTTGCTGCCGCTTTCAAGGTTGAAACGCGAACTGAAGGAGCCGAGAAAATATTTATATCCGTAGCTGGCACGGTCATGTAGGTGAAATTTGTCGATGATACTGTCTGGAAGATGGTGACTGATGTGGTTGAGCTTGCGGCGGGTAATGTAATGTAGGTTGGCTTGCCGTCTGTCCTAGCTGGCGCGAGCAAGTATTTTTGTGCTGCTATAGAATTTGGGGCGGTGCCATCATAAGTAAGGGTGCTATATATGGCGATTGTTGATATGCTCCGCTTTGTCAGGGTAATTGAAGCCATCGTCCACGTGAACAAGTGGCTCGCTGCTGTATTCACGGGATCTATTGAGAGGCTGTTACTGATAGTAGAGGGTACAATTTCAGAATAGGGAGCCGTTACGATCTGAGTATGAAGTGCTAGGACAACAAAAGTTGACGTTGAAGATGCGCGGGTAAGATAAACAATATCGATAATGTCTGATCTTTCCTGGGCCGTGAAGGTCTGTGTAGCGATGGCCGGCGGCATGCATATATTATCGGCTTTCATGATTGATATTGTATTTCGGGAAGTACTCTCATTTGGGACTGTAACACAAGGGGCCGTAATCCGAATGATCGAGACACTAGTCTGTACTTGGGTCGCTTGTATTATCTGCGTAGTAGTGGTCGTCGCCGAAGGCAATATTACGGATTCCCATATAGTCTCATAGCTGGCCTCTAAAACCTCCTGGCGCTTGACGAATGTGGGGCCCGGTATTGTTGCCAAATTTTCAATGCTAGAGGTAAGTGTAAAATAAATTGTTTCACTCTTTGTCGGAACCGACGCGGTGAGGGAAAGGTCTTCGCAGGCGGTCGTCAATACATCCCGCGGGAAGCTTTGGAGAATCAGTGGGATCTGTCCGTCGAAGGCGGCCCGACGTATGGCGGGTACCTTTGTCTTAACCCCTCTTTTCACTACACCATTAGCGGACCGCAAGGTCGTTAGGTATGTAGTAGGAAAGGTTGTAGTCGGTATTGACAGAGCTAGCCGTGTGATATAGGACGTTGGCGTCGTGGTTACATAGCTGGTGGTCACGCTTGAAGTTGACTGCGTGCTAACCACGGTTCCCTGGGTTATTGTGGACGTCACTTGGAAAATTAGGGACACTGTTGAAGTAGTAGTTGTTGAGAATACCTGGGTTCCCGAATAGATCGCCGGTCCAGACAATAGGGTAGGATATCTGGTAGTAGCTCCTTGGTAGAACGTTACTAACACCGTTGTGTAACTGGTTTGAATGTCCGTAATGTAGGTAAAATATAAACTTTCTCCAGCCAATACGGTTGTAAACTGACTTGAAGTTGCGTGGCTAGAAATTGACGCAGGGATTTTCGTTGGGGTATCCAATTTGCTTGAAGTGGTGAACGGTGCGGTTGAATACAATGTTAAGGTTTGGGGAATTGTCGTCGTGATTGATATAATACCACTTAAAATTGTACTCGTGCTGGTATATGAAAGGAGAATATTTTGGGTTAAAAAGGTATTTGTAGTAGATTGGCCCTCGGGTACTGTCTGAGTAGCTGTTATCGTGGAAAAAATTGTCTGGGTTTTTGTAGAAGCCATTTGGACGATTAAGACCCCACTGTATATGGTCGATATCGAAGATTGAGTCTGGACTTCACGGTTTGTAATGATTTTGTTAATAGTAAAATCGCCCGCCGTAAAAGTTTGATAAGGGCCTATCATTTCCGTGGCCATCGCACTAGTTATTGTTTCTGTAGCGGCTTTCTTGATCAAGTTGAGATATGGCATACAAAACGAAATCTCCATCCCATATCCCTCGATTTGCGCCCTAGCGGCCAAAACAGCATCCTTTTCGCCGGAAATGGGTGCTGAATCTGACGGTATTTCTAAACCAATATTTCCACCAAAACTGGGAATACCTGTTGCTTCAGCGGGCGAAATAATTGAGGCAGAGCTGCCACCGTTTCCCGAGAAGTATGGGGTTGGCATTTCATCTCGAATCTTCAGCTTAGCGTTCCCGCCAGCGCTAGAACTCGAGGCAAAATAGATAACTCGAAAAGAGGCACTCCCCGATCCTTCTTCGCTAGAGGTAGAGTTGCTACTGCTGCTCGTAGGTTGGCCTGAGGATGAGCTCAAAGTTGGACTCGACGTGATTGTTGCATTGAGGGAATTCGCAGAGGACCCGGAACTTGAAAGTGCTGCGCTACTACTGTTAAAAAACGTGGATAGGGCGGAAGAAAGGGTAGCCGAGGAGGACGGCGCAATGCTGCTAAGACTTTGCTGAGCCGTCGAGCTTGACTGCAAGGTTCCGTTTGCCGTCGAAATAATGTTTTCATTGGGACCGGCTGTGGTCGTGTTCGTCGGGAAGCTCGACGAGCCGAGAGTCGCGTTCGAGGAAAATTGTGACGAAAATGCGCTTGTTTGAACTTGAGTCGAAGAAGTTTGCCCGCTGTTGCTATCTGTAGAAACCATATGTTCACCAGGGGATTGTGCCGTCGCACTCATTAGTTCTGTGGTACTACTAGAAGATCCGCTTTCGGATGATTGAACTGGCTGCCCAGAACTGGTGCCATTCTCGGCTCCGGGCAAGCTTGAAGTGGAACTGAACCCTGAGGCATAGGTGCTACTTTCACTTTGGCTCAATGTAGTCGACACTAAGCCCACGTTGTTATCGATACTTGTCCCGCTGGTCCCCCGGCTTTGGGTTACACTTGCGATAAGTTCGCTAGAGTTACCCTCAGAGCTGTTTGTGGAATTTGATAAGGCTGAAGATGTCTCTGAAGTAAAGCCCGATGATGTAACAGATGCACCATATCGAGAGGACGTAGATGTAGTCGATACGATGCCTTGATTCGGGTCCAAACTGGTGTTTGGATTTGTTGTTTCCCAACCTGTCGAAGTTCCCTCGATTGATAGGTTGCTTCCTTCACTAAGCTGCTCAAAGGAGCTTGATGAATTGTAGGAGTACTGGGCTGTTCCTGACGATATTGCCCTCGAGGTACTCTGTTCGGATAAAGTTGGTGTCGATACCAAGCCTAAATTGTCCCCGATGCTCGAGGTGGCATTTCCGCCTGTAGATGTGTACTCAGTTTGCGAAGAAAATGAAGCAAGTGAGCTTGAGACTCCAGAGCTCCATTCTGACGTGAAGCTAGACGTTTCTAGGTATGAAGATGAAGATATTTGCGAATTTTCCACACCGCTCCCAATCTGTGTTCCAGGGGAAGCTCCAATTCCAGTAGAGGTACTTGAAACCAAGTTAACGTCGCCGCTTATGCTATAATTGGTGCCAGTCTCTTCTAAACTAGACGACCCAGTACTTTCTGTTTGGGTAGCCGCAATGTCAGTGTCTGTCCGCGACATTGTCAATGTATAGCTCTCAGATGCCAAGGTTAAACGATCGCTAGACGTGCTCTCTGGGATATCCGATTGCTCGTAAGTCGAGGTGGGAGAGGCAATATTGGATTGACTGAGTCCCAAAGTACTCGAGGCTGATATGTCACTGCTCGGCTGCGTTTCTTCTGACGCGCTGCTCCCAGTAACTGATGGAAAGTTCTCATAGCCCGTTGGAATCAGGGAACTTCCGCTGGACTCGGAATCCGAGTACGAACTCTCGGACATCGAAATTTCCAAGGAAGACTCGCTCCAGAAACTAGAAGTCGACACACTGAATGAATTCTCAGGTGCAGTAGATGCACTCTCAGCAAGACTACTGAAGCCGGAAGACAGGTCCAGAAAATTGCTAGATGTGAGTGTGCTCGATTGACTCATATCCGCTTCTGTTGCGCTCGACAAAAAGTTGGTTTGCCCATTCACGGAACTGAAAAATGAGGCATCCGAAAGTGAGGTACTCGAAAATGAGGTGCTACTCTGATCGAGACCGCTGGAAGCTCCACTGCCGCTTGTCGTCTGGCTTTGTTCAGCTAAGGGAGTACTAGTAGTAAGACCACTCTCGGAAATCGATGTTTCTGTGAGGGCGGACGCCTCACTCAACGATGTTATACTTGGGAGATCTCGGTTTTCGTCCATCGAGCCGGTGGTCCCGGAACTTTCACTAATAAAGCCGGTACTTGTGGAAGAAATATCGCTGTATTCCCTTATTTGAGTGGAGGTATCTCCAGAAGGTTCCCATGCGGCCGAAGATTGCGAAGTCTGGCTAGTCGTATCCTGGTCCAAGCCTGTTGGGGGAATAGAACTAGCGGTGGTCGAAGACTGTGAAGCCTCCGTGCTTAATATATCTCCATCCCCGCTCGGCAAACTCGTAGTATCTTGTGTGCTAAGACCGCTATCGCTTTCTGTGGGAGTAGCTTCGCTTGGAGCCTCGCTTGTGAGACTCGAGATCCCGTCACTCGTACCATCTACACTCCACGATGTTGAAGCAGTGGATGGGGTTTGATAGGAACTGTCTGAACTCTCAGCTGTCAAGCTAGTCGGATTCAGGGACCCGGCGGTTGTGCTGACAAGATCTTGGTTATTATCTAAGGAGTTTGTTGTTTCAGTAACACTAAAACTGCTTTCAAAAGCGCTCCCTAAGATCTCCGTTCTTGAAGTTTCTTCACTGGAAATTCCTGAAGATGTCTGGCTATATCCGGTATTTTGGTCGGAGGAGAAAATGGCCTGCGATGTAGTAGCAGAATCGGTCTGCTCTTCTGTAGTCTCTGCGAGGGTCAGCGAGAAGCTGCCAGTGGAGCCACTGCCATCGCTACTTTCGTCTGTCCTTGACAAAGATACGGGAGCTTCGCTGCTATAAATGGAACTACTTGTCAAATATAGACTCATGGACGTGTAGTCTGGCAAGTTTACAACGGGACTCCCAGTTCCAAACGAAGTTCCTTGGGTTTCCGAGACTCCATCAGAGGTTGTACCATCTGATAGCTCGACTTGACTAGAGGAGGTGCTATAAATTGAGACGGATCCATCAGTTGTCTCGAACTGCGTCTCACCAACGGAGGAAGGGCTGGAAAAGCTAAGACTGGGTTCGTAAGATGTTTCCGATGTGCCAGTCGGCGACTGCGTTGTTGGTAGGTCCTCCTGGAGATCCCCTGTGGTGGAGAGGCTTTCCCATAATAGAGTACTCGAGGTTTCCTGTTCGGTGGACGGAGTTGAAGTAAGCTCTGGCACGCTTTCGCTTTGGGAAGATGTTTGATGGGAATCCTCGCTAGCGGAACCAGTCAAAGATCCGGTAGCGCTCAAATAGCTACTCGTTGATGCAGTACCCTCACTTGAATCTCCAATGCTCGAGGTTGGCTGCGTGCTGACGATATTACCCTGATTATCTGTAGGTACAAAGTAGGTAGAGCTATAACTAAGCGTGCTTGAAAGCTCCCCTTCACTATACTGGCTACCTGTGGCCAGGGAGCTTGTGTCCGTCCTGTCGTATAATGTTGAGGCGGTAGAATATTCATTATAGCTGCTGGGTTCTCCTGTGGATTGGCTGCCCGACAGATCCGATTCTGGTACCTCAACCGCAGTTGGGGAACTGGTGGTACTTACTCTAGATCCTTCGCTGGGCCCTTGAGTAGAGGAAACTGGGGGACTTAAATTTTCGGTGGATGTTGTCCATGTGTGGGGGCTTTCGGATAGTGTTTCTGTCTCGTTTTCCTCAGAAGACGATGTGGTATCCAAATCGGCCAAGGTATTAGTAGGATAACCATACGTCGATGCTTCCAAAGAGCTTCTTTGGCTAGCTAGTGTCCCACTGTCAATTCCCTCATTCTGATCCGAGGTTGTCATTTCGCCGCTTGAAATTTCGTCAGAACGTCCCAAATCTGTAGTTTGGGATAGCAGTTCCGTTGCTTGCGTGATTTCTACGGACTCAGATCCACTGAGGCTCGAAGCCGTGTAGGTTGCTTCCTCGCTGTCACTCTGAGATTCGTGAGGTATGGTCAGTGAAGGACTTTCGGGCGGGCTAGATCCCTCTTCGCTCGAAAGCCCCGTAGAGACCTGTAGTACGTCGCTAGACCCATATGAAGCAGCGGTTCCTGTAGAATGACTGGAATTTTCATCCGTATAGGTGCCGGGGCTATCTCGTAGGGTCTGTGGAACTGAGAATGGTGTACTCTCAGTGAGTTGAGGTATTTCAGTGACGCCACCCGTAGTTTGCGTACTTGACTGTGATTCAGTTGACAGATCCCCGCGGCCGACATCGGTGAGACTTTGAGCACCATCCGAGGCTTGGGTGGATGACTCCTGATCATTCAAATTGGCATTGGTCTCCGGTAGACTGTGGGCGATGCTGCTTTCCTCAGCAGATATCGTGCTCGTAAAAGACCAGCGTAAGCTCGCCTCAGAAGTGTATCCGACCTCAGTGGTATCAGATCCTGCAGCAGAACTTCCAAAATCCAAACTTGGAGCTTGGGTGCTCTCGCCCATAAAGGTCCCCGTGTCCTCCGACGTCAATCCAGTTGAAGTAGCTGAATCACTCGAAAGGATTTGCTCGCTCGTCATTCCGCCTTCCGTTCCCGTTTGGCTTGTCTCGAAGGTATAGCCAGAGGTAGGTGGCCACAGAGACTCACTTGATACTGCATTTGTTGAAATTGAGCTGGCAGAGGGGTCTTGACTTGTGGTTTCTGGGAGCCCTATTGCGGGATCCCATGAAGAAATACTCGTGAAGGATTCTCCTTCAGTCTGGCTGCTCGCCAAAGACGGCGTCGACGTCGAAGAAGCCTCGTTAGGAGTCTCACTTCCGTCATATCCAGTCGAATAGCTAGTATAAATAGGCTCGGAGGTGGACAAATCTGGAAATCCGGCGTTGGGGTCGCCTGTTTCAAAGCCTGAAGTGGATGGGGAGATATCCTCGCTATCTTGAGACCCCTCGGATGACTGACTGATGGCGACATCAGTTGGCGTCGTCTGGCCATCTTCTCCAGTCTCGAAACCTGTACTTGAATAGATTGCCTGCTGGCTGCTCGATTCCTGGATTTGCGTGAGGCTGCCAGAAGATAGCGACCCACTCTGATAGCTGATGCCTGTTGCATAAGATTCTGAGCCGCTGTATGCCTCCGATGTGTCTTCTAGGCTCGTGTACGTCGTGAGTATGCTATCCTGGCTGGATGTCGTTGCATCTGGTAGGCCCACAATTGGTGTATCGGACGGCTGGGTCACTTCGAAATAAGAGGTTTGGCCGTCCTCCCCAGTTGTAAAGGTCGTTAAAATCTCTTCGCTTGTGCTACTGTCCGAGGGCGTTCCAGTAATCTCGATAGGTATCGACTGCCCATCATTTCCAGTGCTGATACTCGTATAAATTATTTCGCTGGTTGGCTCGGACGAAGATTGATCCTGACTCTGCTGTAATAAGCTAGAGCTTTCGGCCTCATCGGTTGTAACGGTTGTAAAAACTGCACCCTCACTTGATGCGTCTGTTTCGCTTGGAAGTCCAATTACGGGTGACCCTGGTGTCTGGGTAGCGCTATCCTGAGTTTGGTCATCTTCTCCCGCGCTGGTCGATTCATATACATCGTCGCTCGTAGTAAAGCTTTCAATAGGAGGCTGAGGAGACTCTGTAATTTCTACCGCGGTCGTCTGACCGTCTTCTTGCGTGCTTATGCTTGTATAAATCTCTCCTGTTTGGGATTGTAGGTCTTGGGTTGTCTCCCACAACGTAGATTCCTCGCTGTAGCCAGTTCTAGCACTCGTTGCTATATCCTCAGACGCTAATTGAGTGCTTGGAACTCCTATGATGGGTGTACCAGGTGTCTCTTCTTCACTGCTGGAAAATGGAGCCACAGACGTCAATCCGGTGTCCTCATTTGAACTCGTGAAAGTTCCATCTATACTTTCTTCTGTGGTCAAGGAAGGATCCGATGTAGCCGTCAAAGTTTCTGTGATCACCGTTTCGCCGTTGCCGTCGTCAAAATCGGTAGTAAAAGTCGTCTCGGTCGGCGAAAGCGTCGAAGAACTAGGCTCAACTAGTCCTTCGCTAAGCGTTGCACTAGGTTGAAGGGTTATAACGGTAAAACTTTGATCCTCATCCTCTCCTGTGGTCAATATAGTGCTTGTAACTGGTTCTTGGGTGGTTTGCGAATCCGGGATGCCGATGATCGGAGCCGCGGTTGATTCGTAGGTGTACGTAGATGTATATTCGTTGCCGTAACCATCCGTGGACGTTATTTCGGTCGTCAGCGAGGCACCAGGAGCCGTTTGCTCTCCAGTTTGTGGCGCCGTTGAGGTTAGGACTTCCGTTTCTTGATCGCCATCTCCATTTGTAGTAAATTCCGTAGTCAAAATGAGATCGGGTTCCGTCGATTCCTGGGTTGGCCCCGCTGTGGATTCCTCGGTTGGCCCTTCGGTTGGTTCTTCAGTGGAACTGCCAGTTGGTCCTTCTGTAAAACTTTTTGGTGCTCTTTCCGTGGGTTCTTGTGATGGCGAAGTGGCGAAGGTTACAACGGTTGTACTTTCGTTTCCATCCTCGTCTGTGGTAGCTATTGTGCTTGTTATGATATCTGAAGGATCTTGGGTCAGGCTCGTTTCTGGAAACCCAGCAACGGGATCAATCGTAGATACAAAAGTGAGGGTGCTACTCCCAGTGCTCCCCTCGCCATCTTCCGTTTGTATCGTCGACGTGAAAGTTTGTAAATTGGACTGCTCATCGGTTCCTGAAGGCAGAAGAGTGACCAAAGTCGTACCTTCCACTCCGTTCGATCCCGTAGTCGTTATGGTACTCGCCACCGATTCCTCCGTCAGGGAAGGAGTGAAGACGATTGTAGTCTCTTGCCCATCAGCCCCGGTTGTGAACGTTGTCTGTGGCTCAAGGGTAAGGGGAGGGGAGGCTTCATCAATGTGAGTTGACAAACTAGGATCCGCTGCAGAAGATTCATCACCTAGAATGGGGGGTAAGGGAGCAGTTTCTTGGCCAGAACCGGCGTCCAATCCATCTTGAGATGAAGGCGCGGGCTGTAGGCTCACAGTTCCCACTCCAGAGTCACTACTAAGTGTAGGAGATTGTGCGTTATCGTCTTGGCTATCCGACTGTGAAGATTCCTGCCCAATATTCGACGATGACGGGAGAACTCCTGAACTTTCGGCCGAGGTAGCAGCAGGAATTCCAACGTTTTGGTCATTAGGCGTGGAGAATGAGGATGCAGTATCGGCGTCACTCTGCTGTAAAACCTGACTAATTTCTGATGTTTGTTCGGCACTCTGAGTGGTAGTTGGGGTATTTTGTCCAAGGGATTCTGTAGCTCCAATCCCAGTTGTATTTTGTTCCGTACTAGATGGCTGTGTAGCTTGAGGATCGCTTGCAGATTCCGCGAGGCTAGAGCTAGGGCTTTGAAAATCCAACCTCGAAGAACCAGCTGATTGTTGAGTGCCAGTGTCTGAAGCTGTGTACGCACTACTAAACTCAGAATCGTCCATTGTAACAACCACAGTTTGTATTGATCCTGATGACCCTAGTGTGATAGCTCTGCTAGAGTCTTCCGAGCTTACTGTCGTAGACCCAGGAAACGGTATGACTGTAGAACTAGCAACTCGTTCAGACGTGGTAGTTGTCGCGCTGTCAGCCTCGCCCTGGGTTTGTTGGCGAGCTGCCGTCGACGATTCCTCTGCTGCGTTTGAACTGGACGCAGCTGATGCAGTCGAGCTTCTAGCCGCCTGGCTGCTCGTCAATTTCTTGGAATCCACAGCTAGCAGGCTAATGGCCACGCAGTTTGCATGATTAGCGATACTGGCCAGTCCATATACCACATCATCTTTTACGCTTTGCCCGGCCTGTGAGGTGCAGTAAGCGAATTGAAGCGAAACACTCTTAGAGTCGAAATTTAGAGATCCAGAAGACCCTATATTGAATCCGTTTTTTATGGCTCCACTAGGAGGGTTCTTGCTGAATTGCATGCTCCAAGCTTGAGAGTCATCTCGTTTCTTCCGCCTTCTACGGCTGGAGGTAGATTCACTAAAATCAGTGCTTGGAGCTAAATAAACGATCCCGCCGGTATTTTTTTCAATAAGCTCCCCGTTTTCGTTCACATATACGCTTAAAGCTTTGATGTATTGCGAAGGGGATTGATACATTTGAAGGTCGTTAGTATCGTTGGCTTTAGCAATCGGATAGCTATTCTGAGTACCATCCGCGTCATTTGTGTTTGCATAGAGATCAAAATATGTCTGGGGTAATGTCTCAGCAGGTGAGGAGGCAGTCGTAGTTCCACTAGAGCCGGGACTGGTCTGGCTTCCATCCACTCCTTGGGCCCTACTCGTTCCTTGGATCCCACTTGTTCCTTGGGTCCCACTTGTTCTTTGGGTCCCCTTCGTTCCCTTCGCTCCCTGGGCGGCTTTCGTCGTCTGGGCCCCCTTAGTCTTCTGGGATTTAGAGCTACCCCGTGTCGGTGTTGGGGCGGACGTGGTCGGGAAAAACCACGGGAACACCGTCGGCGGAAATATAAAATTCGTAGTTTTTTCTTTTAAATTACTTGCAGAAGAATGAAAATTAGAAAAACTCGCGGTACTTGCAGCGGTTGCAGGCAATGTAAGCGTGTGCGGAGCGAAAGCAGTCGAATCATAGTAATCGGTCTTGGTAAAAATTAACACTGTCGGTGCGGTCGATATATTTATCGTGGATTCATCACTTGATCCGGAGTTAATTACTACGGGTCCGGTCCTGCTGATACGTGAGGTACTTTCATAAACTGACGAAGAACGGGATACGCTTATGACGCTTGAGGTAATGGAGAGGGAATAGGTATATGTTGTACGAACCTCTGTATCAGTGGCGGCAGGCTGTTGGCCATTGACTGCGCTCAAAGACATGTAGAGTGTGACTGTTTTTGTATAGGCGAAGACCCATTCATGGAAGCCAGCAAAGTAATAAGGAACATAGGTATGGGTTCCATTGTCCCTAGCATCCCCAATGCTCGTAATCCGTTGGTTCGAATCGGTAATTGTGGCCACTGGACAAGTCGCGCATGCAGAATAGGTGATTGGGGGATCAATCTTGTTATTCACTGGTGATGGCTCCGACGCGGCGCATGTCTCTTGATCCAAAGCATCAGCGGCCATCGTGATGGTTTCAGTTACAGTGTTGAATGATATGATTGTCTTGTATATCACTCCCTTCCTTCTCCATGCCTGAGGAGGAGCAATCAATGCCGCCCCGAGCTGGAGAAAGAAAAACAGTAATATCAACAATCTATGAAACAACAATCGTGAAGCCATTGCGCTGCCCGGTTTGCGTGATAAAAAAGTACAATATATACAACGAAAGCAAGTTGGTGCACTGGGGGATATTGAAAGGAATGTATACAGTGAATCAGCTAGCGAAAAGATGATTAAGGGGGGTATATCGAGACTAGCATATGGGATTGCAGTGAAAAAAGAGAATTGGCTGTGAAGGAGATTGAGATGTGTATCGATGGAAGATTCAACCGTCGGAAACTTTGTTTCCGACGTGGGAGTTACTACATATATGAGATCCCGAGAATGTAATGGGTGCGAGAGGACGGTAAAATCGTATTCCTACACCACAATGTAATGAAAACTTTATATATACCTATCGAATATAATTTTAGAGCCAAACTTCACCGGAAACGGCCCTTGAATCAATAAGGTTTTACTAGAAGATATTTCCAAGGTTCGTCCCGCCGTCAGAATTTAAGCCTCTATAAACCTTTACAACTCTCTAATCGGGCGGCGGTAACGGATGCTTCGGCATTCCGAACTTTATCCCAAGCTTATAGGTCAAAGTCAAGTTCACTACGGTACGTGGCACTAACGAGAATGGACCGGCTGGCCGAGGCCCCTACACGAGAGGTCGAGACCTAAAGTCAAATTTAACTTTCTAACGCAGCGGTTGGAATGCCGCAATGGAGTGACGAGGAGCTTACTGCGTCTTTGTACCTGAATAAAAACAAATAATAGCCAAGAAAATGCTTGTCCATTTGTACCGCAGCCTAGGGCAAAGGCCGGTGAGGCATCTCGAGCAAGCTTAAGTCAAAAGGGGAGTTCCGTTCTATTCCATTAGCAAAAGCGGGTACTCGTTTAAAATGAAGAGTGTTGCATGTTGCATTTGGATGTGACGTTGTGTTGGCCTGCTAGGTCGCAGGCCGCAAAATACACCATGCACCACTACGCAACAGTATTCGCAAAGCCACAGTTGAGATGACTGGAACCCACAAGGCAAATCGAACTACCACCTCTCCATCTAGATTATTTTGTTATTAGCGGTAAGAATGAGTTGAATCCCACTGCAATAATTTGCTTTACTACACCTTACCCCCCGAAATGTTTCCGCCCCAGAACTACTTTGACACCGTGCCATTCTCCATAACATCAGGTGTACGCACACATGTGGCCACCTGTAAACGAAAGGAGAAAGCGAGGTGGTTTGATATAAAATCTACATGCCCCTTGAGACCTGGTCACCTGTTAGGTGGAAATTGTGCGTCTGTGGAATGAAAGTTCAGATATTCTCAGATTACGACTGAAGCATAATATATGATAGCGATGCAGAAGTATTCACAAGTGAGATCAGCTATCGGTATTCGTTAGTGGCGTACTTCTATGACTCGCCTGCTTGACTATTTTATGTGCCTCTATGCAAATCAGCCGTGATCCCGAATAGCCAGATAGGCAAGCCTGATGATGTGGGAGTTTTTTTTTCTTACCATGTTTGGCAAATTATCCTAAGTGGAAAATTGACCTTATCTCTAGGCATGTAGCCTGCGAATTTTGCTGCGATTTCCCTAGGCTCAGCCTTAGCCCGCATTTACAAACAACGAGATATAAGGCAATAGTAGTGGGGAAGGCAGCATATAAGTATTCGACGTTCGCCACTGCTAAACTTCATCTACATGCGAATACTTCGTATTGGAAGCGACTTTTTCTTACTAAACTAGAACGGCCTTATGTCCGCAAGGAAGTCCATCCAAGCAAACTCTGCCTCCACTCAAACTATGGTAGAGATATCATCACTTGATTCCCCTTTTTATTTAATCACTCAAATGCTTCTTTACTCCATCGACGCACATGCACATGTTGCATTCTTTTGCGTTGTTGTTGGCGACCTGTTCTAGAACACCCTCTCTAACATATTTGCTTCAGTCTTCGCGATACCAACCCTTAAACCCGCGATTCACCTTCTCAAGTACAGAAACTTCGCTTCATCCAGCATTGGGTACAAAACCCCAGCCCTGAATTCGGGCCCAATCGATCTCATAGGAGTCCCCGAGGCCTCTCAGCTTGCCTTGCCCGTCGATATCGCTACCAACAAGCTCACATGCAAAACACCATGGCCGAATTCCTCGTGTCTCTTAACCCTGCAAACTGGCCGGAATCAATTCCACTTCGACACGTCCTCCATATCAAAGATGTGGTAAACTTTCATCACACGCACGACATCTCCATCAGTCTTCACGTTTCCGATAATGCCCTTCTTCTCATGAAGGAGTTGAGGTGGTGGATTTTGGCAGGCGTGACTAGCATTGCCATCTGGAAAGGTTTCGAGGCATTCTTGCATACGAGAATATCAGGCGATAGAAAAGGAAGCTCGAGGCCGACCCGTGGTGGAGATTGATCGCAGCGAAAAATAAAATTGCCTCTGGAGTTTAACCCGGGCAGAACCGAAAATCCGTTTATGCAACTGCCTGACTTCTACATAGTATGGATCCACAATTTGCTTTAGTCATCTTATCGTCTTCCATTTTTTATGAAGTCGATGACGGTGTTAACGCTAAACACCGGAAAATTGGAAAAAATTGAGAAAAAGTAGCCTGACCATCATCCAGGAATTCATGATTGCCAAATTCGGTCTAGCTCATTCCGAATACGTAGATAGGAAGCCATCCCGGAGATATAAAATATCCTGATATAGTATACCCATAGCTCAGTCGATTTCCGAACACGGTAATTTTTTGTCTCTAGACTGCTTAGCTACGCACTCCCGGATCCCTATATCGAAATCACCAAACCTTGGCCCGAAGCTTAGATATCCTGCATGCAATGTGCTTACCCTTCTACGGAGGGCAATTACCGGATGACGACGTGCAGCAAGCCCCTCCTTCCTCGGAACACCTATCCCGAGTGGAGACAGAAATGTCCTGGTTGCACAGAGCAGCCTGAAGAAATGCTGGAATAACCTTGTCTGGGCGAGCTTCCTTTGCACAACGCAAGAAAAGCGTCGAGACTGGGGATGACTAAGGGCTTGGCAAACGGACTACAACGCCTGCAAGTTACCTATTCTGTGGATGGGGAAATATTCGGCTCCTGTCGAGGCTTCCGCAAAGTATAATACCTAAGTTTAGGGTGAACAGATGGAACCCCTCACTGTCGATAGGAATCATTATGAATCCCCAAGCTTTTCTATATAAAGGGAGTGCCTTCAGCTAGCATTCCCAAGTGGACTCTTTTTATCTATCCTCATCATCAACCCTCTATCAAGCTACGCTTTTAGCCTTCAGCCTGAGAAAAGAGTCTCCATTTAACGGCTTTCCAATATATACCCACTGGGAAATATTAGCAATGTCTTTCTTTGATCCCCCCAAAGTTCCTGAGTCCAAACTCAGTCGCTACCGACTTCTTGCCCCTTCAGCTTCTGTCAGAGTTTCTCCACTAGTAAGCAATTGATATCCTGGTTCAAATCAGCTATCGGTTTATATAATCTAACCTTGAACTTATGGGTAGTGCCTCAGCGCTATGAACATTGGGACCGCTTGGACGAAGCTCATGGGAGGAGTCGAAAAAAAGGATGCCTTTGCCCTCCTCGATACCTTTTACAAAGCTGGCGGTAACTTTATCGATACAGCCGTCAACTATCAGAATGGTCAATCCGAGCAATGGATCGGAGAGTGGATGAAGGAACGTGGCAATCGTTCAGAAATGGTCATCGCCACCAAGGTCACCACCAACTATGTCCATGATCAGGACAAAATTAGGGTCAACACTGCAGGAAACTCCGTGAAGAATTTTCACGACGCGTTCAAAATTTGCTTAGCAAACCTGCAAGTTGGTCAGTATTCAATTCGGGGAATAAATCCAAAAGATTGTCTCAAACCGAGTTTCTAACACGCTGCCATCTCGCTTTGGATAGATTATGTCGACCTCCTCTATGTTCACTGGTGGGATTATAGCATGAGTGTCGAGGAGATGATGCAATCCCTCAACGTCCTCGTTTCTCAAGGCAAGGTTCTCTACCTTGGAATCTCTGACACGCCCGCCTGGGTCGTCTCAAAGGCGTAAGTCAATCTTGGCGTTCCGATAATCATCAGTCCCCGATTAACACTTCTTTTTCGATTACATAGGAATGAATATGCTAGAGCACATGGCTTCCGACAGTTCTCCGTGTATCAGGGTAGGTGGTCGGCTGCAGAGCGTGATTTTGAACGTGACATTATTGCAATGTGCCGTACTGAAGGCATGGGGATCTGCCCATGGGGAGCGCTCGGTGGTGGTCTATTTAAGCTTCCAGAACACTTTGAGGAGATGAAATCATCCGGCGAGCAGGGCCGCAACTTCCCTGGTATGAGCGTCACCGAGAAATCCGCCGCCATCACGTTGAAGCTTGACAAGATTGGCAAGGCAAGAGGTTTGAGCATCACTGGTGTTGCACTGGCGTACGTCTGCTCCAAAGCACCATATGTTATTCCGATCGTTGGCGGTAGGAAAATCAGCCATTTGGAGGATAATATCAAGGCAGTTGGGGTAGTCCTTACGCCCGAGGAGATCGCGGATATTGAAAGTGCATACGAATGGGAAATTGGATTTCCATTCAATTTCTTCGGCAACGAACCTGGTGCCCAGCACCTAGGGGCCGCAGCTGCGGGGTGGGTGGACTGGCCCGTCAAGAATGCGCCAATTGGCTACTAAAAACTGGCGTTCGAGTTGGAACTCAACTTAAGTGCGGGAGTCATCAAAAAAACCTGGGGATATCCTTATGTATGTGCAAATTGGCAATGGGTAGAATGTGTTGCTGCCAGCTACCTTCAATTATATGGTAATCGATATAATCGCGGATCAAGCTGGATTTATTCCACACCAATGAAAAAAGCTTTATCGTTCCCCGTAAATTCTGAATTCATTCCAGCATCCTCTGTTGCGTTTAGCGCGTGTAGAAAATTTACTCTGGCATGTTTGTCGACCTGAGAGAACTTGGCCCCAACATTTGGCAAGAATGGATGAACTTGATTGTATTTCATGAATAGCAGCACTCCCGTCCCAACCTAAAGGAAATCCTCACCAGGGGATAGCAGCCAACAATTTAAGTTCGCAACAATGCAAACAATATAAGTTGTAAGCAATTAATCCTTTCGTCCCGTTCAACAATCCAGCAACTTATACTCAGGGATAAACTACCGTTATGAAATCTCCCCAGCCCAAGGCGACTTACTACTAGTGCCTGCAATAGTAAGAGGGACATATTTAACCCGCACCTCATTCCTACGTACTTACGACATTTCATCGTGAAGCTAGATCTAGAACGGAGAAAACCTAGGCGACTTTCTTTTTTTTTTTTCTCAGCATTCCCGCTTGCCTGTTTCTCGCTTGGGATCGGGAGAGATAACCTGGAATTGTCGTGCTCGGGGTGGGCCAGCCAGCCATTCATCGGGCATGAGTATCCAATCCCAAGCAACACTGAATTCTCTATTTGTCTAGCACAGCCGATCCATGCGTTCGCCAGCTGGCTGAACTCGGAGGAAAAGGCTAACGGAGAGAGCAAAGCCTCAAGCATGTTGAACCAAATTGGCCAAGGAGAAGCTTTAAATATTATACGCATGGCGGAATTCAGCGGTATTTGGTTTGTCCGGTCGCATCAATGCAATGATATTCAAGGGAGCGATTCGATTCATGATTGCCAGGCAAGCCTAGATGGCCAAGCTGGCTCCTGCAACACCAACCGCTTTTGTGAACGATGTGTGCATTGTGCATAAAAAATTCACATCCCACCCAGCTGAAAAATGCCAAATTTGACTCGGAGAACTCCCACAAACTTTTTTGTTCTGCAGGTCTAATCACATCAAAGCATCAAGCCTCAATTCTTTCCTGTAGTGCAAAATCAACAATCATATCCGCGATAGCACGGGTCTGCTCACACTTGCAGGGGGCCAATGACAATAGCAGAACCAACACTCTCGTTTCGAAACTCGCGGGGGTTTCTTAGTTGGGGATTGCATCACGCTGAAGGAAAGGCTAACTGAGACCTTCGCTGGCGAGCTGACCTAATAGATCAACCCGCAGCTTCGGTACTTACTCGCCTGCACCTTTGCCCTCTTGTAATATGTGCAAGGCACCGCGGGAACACCCAATCTGCATACGCTTACTAGATTGGCAATTACAATAGCGATATCGATCAGCCTCCTGCAGGAGAATGTCTGCATTTGTCTCCGCTGCCTTGCTAGATTTCGGGGGGAAACTGAGAGTAAATCTATTCGATTGGCGAACGGCCTGTGATGACTATATACGCACGCTGGAGATCAGATCAGATCTGTTAGCGTCGATACTAGTTAACCCTGGGACAAATTCTCCGACCCCGATATGTACTGTACACTCGAATGGAGCTGGACCAGTTAGAGGTAAGGAAAAGGTTGGGGGGTGGCCACGGTGCTCTCCATTTGGGAATGACAGAAAGCAGAAAGTAGCACATGGACACAATGCATATAACATTCCAACAGATCGATTTGTTATTCTTGAGCTACGTAGCACACTTGCAATACGTAGCAGCCTCCTTGCCTAGCCTCGCTCATGTTCCAATTTAACTCCAATTCAACAAGATTTGCCCTCAAGTCAAGTGGATATATTACCCCAGACTTTCCTTCTTATCTAAGAATTTTATTCTTCACTACCATCATCCTTACTTTCTCACGATACCATCATTCCCACTGCACAACGCTGTGTGAAGCTACCACCACATTTGCAAACACATAACTACAGGACAACACAATTACGATTTTACGTCACATTGGTACTTTACACCGGGGGGTCACACATACGAACGCGAACTTTAATCCGCATCTAGCAATATATCTCCGAAACTATACCGTCACGATATCCCATTGTACGAAAAGGTTCCTCGCCTAAAGTTGCAAAGGTATTGCGTCGCATATATCCGAAACCTTATTGGTCAGAATGAGGAGTCCGCATTCCCAGCTGCCCTCGAGAGGGCCACTGCTCGAGTATTCCAATATAGTTCTCGTGACCTTTTTATTGCAAGACGGCGACGAGAGTGCTGTAAACTGGGAAGCCTTAAAGAATATTACCGTCTTTGGTCCCAATAGTACAAGCTTCAGCCCTTTAGAAGTTGAAGAGTAAGTCCCCTAAGAAAGCGTAGGCGTGAACCTTAGTCGTAGTATTGTTCTGATGGCTTTGTAAATTCATAGGACGAATGGGTCAACGTCCTTCTGCATGGCATTCCCGATACCGGATACTGTATCGCCTCTTAAGACTGCCATTCAACAGTTTGAGCATCTCACAAAAGTCACATACTCGTCCGGTTTCCTAAGAATATTAATCGGCACACCGTTTTCGATTCGCAATCCAAACCAGCCTGCCTCCTGTCCCAACAACGTCTCCGAAGCTAGCGGTAGATCTCTAACAAAGATCCACCCTTTCTTGCTTTCCATTAACCGAACGCTTGCAATCTCTCAAAAAGTCTCGCCAAACATCCAATCCCTATCGTCGACAGGCACCACCACAAATTTGATTGACCTATCGGATCACGATTTCCTCCAGCAAGCGTTGCAGCGATGTACCATCTCCCCGGCACTAGAGGCTTCCATCGAAAGATTAAGAACAGATCACACCTCCGGTGCCGGTCGGCTCGCCAATCTAGCCGTCAAAGAGTTCGCCTCATTGTGCAATGACCCTATCCTCCTCACCCGAACAAACATTTCAGACTGGTGGACCACCCTCCGCCTGTATGGTTGGCACCTCTTCCACTCGCGCCCCGCAATGTCCAGCAGTATCCAAAATTGCATCATCAGGATATTACATCACATACAGACCACGTTACCTACGCTACCTTTGTGTCCACAGGAGAGAGCGGATGCCGTGAGCAGCTTGATATTGAACAGTCTGAAAAGTACCAGGTCAAAGAGCTATTCAATGCCCCAGATGTTTGGGGAATTAGTAAGAGGCTTGCATAGTTTCGTGGACGCTAGGGATCACAAGCGACTTTTCAACATCCTTGTGCACTCAAATTCATCGGTTATGGCGTCGAGTCTGGTATCCTTATTTCATTGCCCCGATCGGCCGAGGGTTAGAGTGTTCGTGTTGGAATCCAGACCTTTATTCGAAGGCGTCACCTTGGCCAGGTACCTGAGGAGTCAAATTCCATCGGAGTGCGGTCAGAATCTGCCAGCGGTTACTGTCGAGGTGGCCGTCGATGCTGCTGTAGGGAATTACACCAAAGTTGCAGACCTGTATGTGTTGGCGGCCGACAGGATATATCCGAACGGGGATGTGTCGAACAAGATTGGGTGCTTGGCGGCTGCCCTCGGCATGAGGTTCAATGAGAGAAGGAGGGGAGGGGCAGCAAGCGTAAACATGACCGTTGGTGGGCAGGCTGGCGGACGAGGGAAGAGTATCGTGGTTATTGGAGCAACGGACAAGGTTTGTGGAAAAGACGAGAGGGATCGAGGCTGGGATTACAGCTACGAAGAGAACGATGGAGGAGAAGTGAGAGAGTGTTGGCCCGGCTGCCCTGATTCCGCCGCGGATATCATGATTTCGGAAGACAGCGATAGTGGCGGAGAGGAGGACGTTCAAGTTAGAAATATGTATTTCGAAACCGTGCCGGCGGAATTGGTGGATTGCTATCTTACGGAAGAAGGGGTACTCGATGCAGATGGCATCGGAGAGGTAGCGGATAGGCATCTAAGAAGGGAACTGGAGATATTTGGAGAATTGTGAGGGTATATTACTCTCGGTGTCATGAAGTCGACGACCTGGATTCCCTGCATAGCGTTATGGATAATCAATCTTAGCATATCATTTTTCTTACCTAATTTATTCCACCCTCATCTTATTCACAAGCGTCGCCGGTTAGAATATAGCTGGTTGAGACACATCATAGACCTACTAGGAGTCCTCAGCTATGCATAGTACAAGATATTGATAATTGCATTACAATAGTTTACATTATGCTGTTAGGAAATCAATAAACTAGGAGTGCATGCAGGGCCCCTGATAGGGTTAGCTTATAAGCAGTTCCCCGCATAAGGCTCTTGTGATGCCTGAGAAGAGACCGAATGATAGGTAGATACGTAGATACGTAACGGAATAAATAAAAAAAAAAAAAAAAAAAAAAAAAAAAAAAAAAAAAAAAAAAAAAAAAAAAAAAAAAAAAAAAAAAAAAAAAAAAAAAAAAAAAAAAAAAAAAAAAAAAAAAAAAAAAAAAAAAAAAAAAAAAAAAAAAAAAAAAAAAAAAAAAAAAAAAAAAAAAAAAAAAAAAAAAAAAAAAAAAAAAAAAAAAAAAAAAAAAAAAAAAAAAAAAAAAAAAAAAAAAAAAAAAAAAAAAAAAAAAAAAAAAAAAAAAAAAAAAAAAAAAAAAAAAAAAAAAAAAAAAAAAAAAAAAAAAAAAAAAAAAAAAAAAAAAAAAAAAAAAAAAAAAAAAAAAAAAAAAAAAAAAAAAAAAAAAAAAAAAAAAAAAAAAAAAAAAAAAAAAAAAAAAAAAAAAAAAAAAAAAAAAAAAAAAAAAAAAAAAAAAAAAAAAAAAAAAAAAAAAAAAAAAAAAAAAAAAAAAAAAAAAAAAAAAAAAAAAAAAAAAAAAAAAAAAAAAAAAAAAAAAAAAAAAAAAAAAAAAAAAAAAAAAAAAAAAAAAAAAAAAAAAAAAAAAAAAAAAAAAAAAAAAAAAGAACTCCATTTTGCCCCCCGTATCGCCGGTAGATATGAACAAAAAAATGCTAAAGAGGATATCGATTTCTCGAAATCCTAATGCATGAAGGCAGGGCGATCCCATACCAACGCTTAAGCCTGCGATAGTCGTTGCCCCGGTATGCCCGCATCCTTGCTTCCTCATCCCCTAAGTGGAGAGATCTCGAAGCAGATCCGAACATCCAAAAGAGGTTCTTTTCCAGGTACAATAACACCCCAATAGAAAGGAAAGGACGCCGTAGGAATACACCAAACGAAGAAAAGCTAACCCATCATGATATATAAAACCAAGTCACACGAACACCGAGACTGCAATGGAAACAAGTAAACAAAACGAGGGACTAAAAGTAATGTCAAGGACTCATCGAGTATCTCGCATTCTGATCATCCTTCATTTCTTGCCAATTTATCTCCTCGAAATTTGGATTCTGGACGATGACACGAGGTTCCAGACTCTTCTTCTTGGGATTCGGGGCATCGAAGATTTCGTTAATTTCCTCGAGTGTTAGTTCCTTTGTTTCAACAAAGCTGTAATTTGATATCAGTTAGCTGGGCTTCATACAAACACGACCTTTGAAGTTTCATAGAAATATCAAGTGGACACTCACAAAGTGTAGATAAATAGCACTTCCACCACGTCCCACCCTATATAAACGTAAAACAGTTTGTATCCGATCTTCTCCAAAGCCACCGGCGTCGTGTACATGCTAAGCAGCAAACTCAAGTTGACACTCAAGTTATACATCGCCATTCCCTTCGCTCTCGTCTCATACGCTAAGCACTCCACAGGGTACAAGATCTGTAACGGCGTATATCCGAAGGAATACGTAATTCCGAAGACATACATGAAAGATATTGCTGCCAGACTCAAGCTCTTGTGTTCGCTCGTGTCCTTGGGGCTTTGTGCTCGAAAGTTATGGAGAATGATAATAATCGTCCACCAGAAGACGAATGAAGAGGTGACTGTAAGGAGTAGCTTCCGACGTCCAATCCTGTCGGTAAAGCGGGCCCCCACCATGGCCGCAATCCAGTTCGCGACCGCCCAGATGGCAGAGCAGAGAAGTTGTGTCCGTTCGGATTCAATTCCAAGTTGTTCAAGGAGGATAGGCATAAAGTATGAAAGTGCCGCATTTCCAGACCATTGGCCAAAGATTCCCATGCCTAGCACGCAACCCATACGCCACCACGCATTCTTTGTTCTGAATAGATCTCGATAATCCCACCAGCGTTTGTCGGCACCGGACATTTCAATCTCTTCCATCATTTCATACATTTCGAGAATGACAACCGGAGAATCTCTATCACCTTCGCCGTGGTATTTAGCCAAAACGGAGCGAGCTTCGGTTGTTCGGCCGTTGGCGAAAAGCCAGCGTGGTGTCTCAGGGCAGAAAAGGCAACCGAGCAGGACACCACCGGATGCAACCGATTGCAGCCAGATTGGGATTCTCCAAGCATTAGTATTTGGGATGACTATATTCCGGCAGAGATTATATTAGTATTTCGGTCTTATCGCTTCATTGCGAAGCCTTATATCCGCGTGTTGCGAGCGAAAAAAGGGTCATACCCTGAGTTCCGTATAAAGTCCAGAAGGCGGGAATTGCTCCTAAATAGAAGAATCCATTGTAGATACCAGTTAAGGTTCCTCGCCACGCTGGATGAGCGATTTCAGCAGCATAAGAAGGTCCAGCGGTTTGACATGTCGCTACACCAAACCCGAGAACGAAACGGCCGCCAATGAACATGGTCCGATCTGTCGCGCTTGCTTGAACGCCCGCACCAAGAATAATAATTGACCTGGAGCCTGTTTAGCCTCTCTCTATAAAAAAGCACTCAACAGTAAGGGCAAACTTACGCTCCGATGAACATGCCCCATCGCCTACCGTATTTATCCGAGAAAGGACCTGAGAAGAAAGAGCCCACAACGTTGCCTAGAGTATAGGTTGCAAAAATAAGACCAGCAACATGTCCTTCCGGCTCGACATCAAAATAACTACCCGAGATAGTCAGTATTTATTGTTACTTCTAAAAATCGCTAGTGGCGAAAATGCGGTTCGAGCGAAACATACTCGTGGTACTGCGACATTGCATTGATCCCGCCCATCAAGCTTCCATCATAACCATTTATCGCAGAATTGAGACACGCGACCAGCATGTACACATAGAGTTTGAACATTGTCGGGGTCCACGGATTCGGTTTGCATTCATTCAAAGCTGTGACAAGGTTGACCTGCTGAACGGGTAGTTCTTCCCACTTGTCAGGTCCGTCGGACTGAGTATACACTTTGGAGGCATCGTAGAAAACTTCAGTAGGCGACTGTAGAGTTGATTGTTGGTTATGAATATCATGATTGTGACTATTTGGTGATGCGTCCCCGGGGAGAAATGTTGACAGAGGCCCGTCGTGGGGCGACGGGGTGTCGGACGGGTAAACCATTGTAAAAATTTGAAATATCGATAATTTGAAGCTCAGCGATTTCACAGAGCACCGACAAGATGATCAGTCTAGTTTATTCCTAGCAGACGGCAATGCCTGGTCGAGGGTCGATAGAGACAGGCATGGAATGCAGATGCTGCGATATACCCTAAGTATGAGTTCGGGGCGAGGCGTCTAAATGGGCCTTAGAATGTCCTCCACCCAAAACCGACCTCTATCGACTTGAGTTTCCTGATTCTAGTTGCGCTGGTACAGTTTTTCCAGTCCTATCCCGATGGGTAGTCGTGAATGCCCAGTTGGCGAAGGCAATGTTATTTCGCGAATTCCTAGGTATTTCCTAGCGACCTCCCAACCGAGCCGAACGAAAGCAAAGCAAGCAAAAAAAGCAGAATTCCAGCTACCGAGACTTCAACATGGGAAAGGTTGAAGGAAGGAAGAAGGGGTTCCCCAGATCAGAAAATAGGCGTTCGATAAAAAAAAATAATCGATACCAGAGTTGGATTTTAAGACCAAGGGGTTGACCTGGCGTAATTTTTAAAAATGAATTGCGGTTCGAAGAGAGCCTCTAGCGAAAAGGGGATAATAACAAGGGATGCTGTAATCTAGAGTAGGCTGAAAAGAGGTCGTCTGTCTTCTTCCCTTTGGCTCTTTTGGATCAATATTATTTGACATGAGTGAATAGAGAATGGAGAGGAAGGGAAGAGAACAGCCATTCACCTGGAGCGCTACACAGCAGCGAGCCTGCAGGTTGGTTATTTTGCCATCTGCCATCCACACCACTTTGGGGCCTCATACGAGTTTGAATTTGTGGGCGAACGGCTCGTTGGATAAATTGTGGAGCTAGCATCATCCCCGGTTAAATTGAAGTCTGGAGGTCAGCCCCCTCCACCCACATCGTATGGAGATGGTTGAGGTTTTTCGCTGGGGGTTCACGAAAAAAAAAAAAAAAAAAAGTTTGTCCCGCCAGCCAGAAAACTGTTTTGGGCTAAGAAATCCACCAAGCAGCGTGGCAGCATGCTCATGTACCAGTCTAGTACTAAAAGGTTCAAGTTCAATACCAGGAAGGGTGCTTTGGCCAATGACGAGCGAATCATCGTCCTGGATTCTACTCGCTTGGGGTCATCCGTGCGCGAAGGGGCATGGGTTTTCGTATTCGGTAAAAAATCCTCTGACAGGGCCGGCTTCGCTCCCCTCTTGTCTGCTGGTCCGTGTGCGATTTTCTTACAGAGACAGTGATTAGTAGTGCACCGAAGCGATTGCCCAACCTCACGTGGAGAGAGCTCCAGCAAATCAGCAAATTTTTCTGTGTGCCGTGATTTTCGTTGACACATCTATATCAAGACTTTAATATAGGGTACACACCATACTCGTAAAGCAAGAGAGATGCGCAGCTGCAATCAGACTATAAGAGGGGAGGAAGGAATAATTTGAGGTCTTTTCCCGGTGCAGGCCGAGAAATTTGATAACTCTCTTAGCTTTGCTTTGACAAGAGCAAAATTCTTGTGTTGATCTTAGCTTTGCCTCTAGCATATCAATATCTTGATGCAGGGTCTCCTGACTTTTGAAGTAAATGCACGAAGTATTTGATGATAGTTTGTTACGAGCAAGTTGGAAGCTAAACAAAGGCAGAAAACCCAATTATTCCCTCCACTGGGCAGAATCAAGTCAAACCAAGCCAACTCGCCCAGACCATGGTATTTTATGATCTGCTCCACTGAAAACCGGTTCTTGGGCTCTTGGTTTGTCCAGTCTTCCCTGATCATGCTCGCCCTCCATCTGCTTGATCTTTTGCAAGGTGCGAGGTGTGGTTGATTCAGTTTCATAATATCCCGCAGAGCTGGAAGGTTTTGGCGATGCTATCGGGTGCTCCGCCGCTTCTCCACACAAAATTTGTCGAACCGTACATGCACAGATACGGTGCATGCAAAATAATCGTCTACTGGGTGTCACCCTTCTCTTAACCAAGGACCCCTCGTATTCAACGCTCGTTCATTACAAAGCACGGATCTGGCAGACCACCCTCATCATATCTTCGGCCCGATCTTTAATAATAAAATCGACACAAGTGCTCGTATCTGGATAATTACCTTTCCCTTGGAGCTTCTAGAAAACCCAAATTGACGCGCATGTGGGGAAAACCATGGAGTAATTTCGGCATCTGTGCGTTGCCTGTGGAGAACGACCCCGTCGCTAGAAGGACTTCTCTCGAGAGTGTGGAGATGAGGTTATTCTGTGGCCGTGCTAGGCATGTTGGTCTTGTAGTCTGCTTTCTCCATGGATGGGAAGCTCGTTTGAACATTAACCAGTTGCTTGATCAACACATGGAGCCAAGGTAACTAAGTAATTACTAAGTAGTCTATATGGATAGCAGCAAGCAAACCCTTTCGCAGACCCAGCCTGGAACCGCTCGGATAAACAAGTGCAGAGAGAAAGCCTCAAGAGCTCGAGCCTTGAAATATGGCTAAACATGTATCGAAACTAAGAATCACTATCGTGTGCCACACAGAGGTACATACCTCCTCGTAAAGAAGTACCGCGCCAACTTGAGGCTTGGGTATCGCATTAGAGTAGCTATAAAACCGGATAATCTCGAAACATGCAGGCGTAAGTTGAGGTCGCTTTTCCATGATATTCAGAGGAAGCAATGAGTGCTAAGATTCGAACGACCTGTCCAATGTCACCCTCATTAAATCCAGACATATTATGAATACTTACATTGCCCATAAATAAGTATTATCCCCGTAGTGCGCTTTGGAAGGTATCCCTTTCCCAAGCCCGTACCTGCTAGTACTGAATCGATTCCCCTCGGTATAATATTTATTAGCCAGGCGTTTCCGTAAAATATATCGAACAGGTTATCATCACGCAGCTGTGTAACTCCATAACCCGAGGGTGGTCATTCGAGACGCCACAAAAATACGAATCTGGGGTAATATCAGGATTTGAAAAATCCTTTTTTCTCCTTGATCTTAGAAATCCTTCTTGCAAATACATATTTCCTTGGGATTCAGAGGGACAGGGTTTGGCATTTGCCCAGGTTAAAACACAGAAAACCTTAAAAACTATCTATGGGACATACAGGTGAGCGTGACCATCGTGCATCAGAAGATTCCTGAAATGGGCAGTTTATCCGGTGCTTTAGTGTCGAACCAGAATGCAATGAAGAAAAACTTCTGAGCGTTGACATGCAAGATTTGGTATGGTGGCAAATCGTATGACTACATGTAGAACTGAGGGGTCGCTTGGCAGTTGATTCCATTCTACCCTCAATACAAATTCTTGCTAGCTGCAGACCAGACCTCCTGGAACCAGTACTAGCCTAAGACAAGAGACAGAATTAAGAACAATTAAGGAATATTATCACCTTGAACGTCGATTTAGATACCTAGATTCTCCGCAAGGCAGGTAATTCGGGCGGATTTCGCTCGTATATCAAGTTTCAGCGGAGGTTGTTTAAGCTGGTATCCTCATTCTAGATTAATAATTAAGTACTTATATAACGCCGAACGATAAAATGCAGCTGCGATATATATATATATATACTGTAATAACGTCCCTTTCAGCTTCAGGCTTACAATTGGAACGGGCCAAAATGCCTATTACCTAGATCTCACCCTCGGTTTCAGCTGCTGCTATTATGGAGTTCCCGGCTCACAGTTCAGAGTTCGCTATCAATTGTGACTAGAGATCTTCAAAGTCCATGCGTTAGATCTAAAGGCCCCAAAATCGCAAGTAACGCCGAAAAAGGAAGTTATAACTCTGCAGGACGAAACCTCCAGTTGCATAAACAATGCTCTTACCAAGGTAGCTGGTAATTGTTATCGATAATCCGGAGTTCGGATGGTAGTAGTCCTTACCCGAGTGGGAATATCAAAGGAGATTGTGTGTCTCGGCTACAACTATATATATAACTCTAGGCGGGGACTTAACGTAAACAACGACTTTACATAAATTTAATCTAACCAAGAAGAAGAAAAAAAGTACCTACGCGAGCGCGCCTTTTCACTGTACAGTACATATCCGCTACTCCTTTTATGTGATATTCTAGTGGTTTGTAGACCAGGTATTCCACGGGATTATTCATGCCGTTTGAGAAAGAGTACTAAAGCATGCGGATGGTCTATTGAAACGGGTGATGTTCTTCCGTCAACTTGGCTTTAAGGCCTCCAGCCTCTGGCAACACACATCTTTGCTCGCTCAAGAGACAAATGGATGCATATCATAGCCTCAATAGATTGAGAGCATAGCTATAGCTTTCTATCTATACACTCTGTGCCCAAAGGTAAAGGAATTTGCTGAAGGAAGTATTCTACCTAGAACCTTATACAATCGAAGCGAAGGATGTGTCAAGGCCATCAGGAAGGGGAGCCTGAAATACAACTTCTAGGCTATGAGATTCAGAGATTGCATGCAGTAACTAAGTACTACTAGCGATCTCTACAATTATGAATTAGAACTCAGCCGTTATTCGAATGGTATGGGAAACCAGCATTTCTCGAAATATTCAGGGATTTCTATGGCGACATGGTATCCACGATCCCATCAATTCAAGAAATGCCCGTTCAAGGCATCTTTGCACCAGCACCAGTATAATCTAGATGGATACCCTTGCAATTACTTTTAAATTTGCCGCTCAGAAAATATGATCCCATGGTAGTTCCCAACCAAGGCGATCTTGATTCGTTCTTGTAAAGTGCGTAAAGATAAAATTTGAGGCTTAAGGTCCTGCCTAGAAGATGAACGGGAGGCATGACAATGAGCGGATAGCTTATGCATGTTGATTCATGTGCCGAGACGCTAGAAACCTAGAAGTTTATGCGGACGAATTCGAAGCGATGAACAAGAACACTGTACACTCACAGTTGTGTAAACTATTTCTTTGTTGTCGATAGCCGTTTAAGAAGGACCTGAACAAAAAAAAAACTCTGCAACATGCAGCATCTCAAACGAATATCCGAATCTGGGAGGGAACCAGCAGTTGCAAGCTGGGAATGCCGTCTGCGAATCTACATCCAAAACCGGATGAGTGACGACGGCTGGCTGGATTAGACGAAGGGGAGTTGCTCTTCTCAGACCATTCGATCCGAGTGCCTGGCTTGTCCGCTAACTCGCTTGGCAGACTTCATCCAAACCCAAAATTTGAAGGTGTCGAGCAATGCTCGATAGAAAGCTTTACCAGGGATCTCCAATCTCTCCAAAGATTATGATGGCCAGGGAGGAGTTCGAGGTTTTCGAGCACCCACCCGTTTTGCGACGTTTCTTTGGGGTTCCTGCAGCACAACCGCACAACGCATTTTATGCGCATTGCTCAAATCTCAACCACCAACACTTAATTCTTGGCCCAAGCTTCACGAATTCCTCCTCTCGCTGGTGCCACCAACCCCAAGGCACCCAAAGGAAGAAGTCCACCATGGTAAACGAACTGGGGGGAATTTTATGCATTTTCTCCGTCTTCGAGATTGCATGCATACAACCCTCAAAATCTCCGTACGTGACTACAATGTTGGGCAGTTGGCGGTCTCTCTGCTTCGCCAAGGAGTAATAGCTGCGATAGTAAGGACAGGCATTTGCATATTCCATCACGAAACCATGGAATTTCGTGAGGTGAACCTTGGTATATAAGATGTTGGTATAACGCCCTTCTTACTGACCTTTTTTTCTCCATCATTCAGCAGCATCGACAACGATCTAGTTTGAACGCTCACTCTTTAACAAATCTCAGACTCTCTTTAATACATAATACAGCCCTAGCTGCTCACCCTTCGTTGAAAATTAAATAGCGAAACAACCTAATCTCCGAGCTATTTTATATCTCGAAACACTCATTTAAAATGCATTTCAGCAAGGTTCTCGCTATCGCTTTGGCCACCGCCACCACTGTCGTTGCCGACAAGCTTGAGGGCTTCAAGGGCTACCTCTCCGATTCTGGCTTGAACCCCGCCGCCGTCAGGAGCTTCCAGGCTGTCATTGACAAGTATGGACGTGGTGACAACCTCTTTACGACTACCACCGAGCAGCTTACCAAGTATGCTCGGGACTTCGACCTTCCCTTCGGTCATCCAGATGACTGGGTCGTCGTTGACCTCCGTACCATTGAACAATACAATGCCCAGCACATAGATGATTCCGTCAGCTTCCCAGTCAACGACGGTAACGTCCATGAGCTCTGCGACCAAATCCGCAGCGCTACCACTCAATCCCTGCCGTCAGCCCTCAAGAAAGTTCACTACAAGAAATATGTCATCTTTAACTATGAGAGGGACAACATTCGCGGTGCTGCTATCGCCGCCGCTTACTACGAATACATCATGCGCAACGGAAAGGCCGGTCTCCTTAACGCCCTTGAGAGACAGAGTGTTGTCATGTTGATGGGATCGTTCAAGGATGTTGTCCGTGCCAGCTTGAAACTCAAGAGCAAAGGAGAGGATTACCTTGATTGTAAGTATCAGCAATCCAACGAAACCTATTACTATGCCGAACACGAATAGCTAACATCTTTTGCAGTCGACCCTGATCTCAAGAGCTCCACTACTATCGCCCGCCGCTTCCAGGCTTAAGTTTTAACTCTTGAGCATGTTTCGGGCCAACACAGGAGAGCTACTGTACATAGAAAAGTAGAAGCTAGTTTATTTTCCTTTTTGCTTCTACATAACGGCTGATATCCTAAAGAGTTCTGCCAGGTGGCTCTTTCATTAGAATTACGGTGTTGGGTTTGATGGACAAAAATATAGATCGCGTTGCTTTTCCCTGTATATTATACACAAAACTTCTGTACATATAATTTATAAAACACCTACTTGAGTATATATACTGTGGTACTTCCCCTGTAGATGTAACGTTTCTCATTATAGATCTAGCTGTTAATTTGCCCACAATACTCCAGGGCGGCTGGCTCCTGGCTAGGACATAGCGGACCGACCGAGATGGATATTTAAATTTGAACAATAAATAGGGTCGTATCTGCATGATACATGGACATCCTATCCTAGCTAGTCTATGTTTAGCACGGAAAAGGTTGTGAAAGCGTGGCTCCACTCTTTTCTCTGCGATTTTATGGTCCGAAGCTCCCAATCTAAAATTATCTAATTCTTTAGATAGCTTTGTAACTTCATGATCTTTTTCGTATCTTACTTGCTCTCCTTCAAAGACCAAGATCGATATCCTCACAATTGCCTGCGTGTAGTATGCGTTGAGTGTTGTATTTCGACTCCGCCTGCAGCAGCTTGGGTACAGGCACAGGTGCTGTGCAGGTGTTGATGTTGTGACCTGCCAATTTGAACCACCCAGATTATGGGCTCAAGCCGGCTCTACCAATCAACGAATTGCTCCCAAGCACGGGCCTCACGTGCTATTCGATTAATTATAATTCCGATTAATTCTTTTCAGAAGCAGGAATTGAGGATCTTCAGCAAAAGCATTCAATACTTCTGCCTAGTCTGATAGTTCATAATTTTGGGCGTCTCCGCAGTTCTGAGATACCGTCAACGGAACATCCAACGAGAAGTCCATTCACATCCCTCATCCCTTCCGGCTGCTAGGATGTATCCCTTCAGGGCAATGTACGACATGCCTTATGGGTGGTGAGAATACGCCAGTAATGCTCAAGATACCCAATCACTGTACCAGGTGAATACATGCCCCCCCGTTTAAAGTTTAAACCGTCCCCACTATCATCTTGGGCCTAGCCACTAATTCCCCAGCTGCAGGTCCGTTCCGCAGATTCCAAGAATCGCAAAATACAGGCATATTGCGCGACTTTTCCCATTGAAACACTTCAGATTCTGTTTCTTTAGAGCATGTGGGCTGTTATTTCGGCTTCTTGCAATCATTAAAAGGGCCATTGAGGAATTATGTATGCGCATATGGGTCTGATCTTTGCTTGTATGGTGCTAATGTGGAAAGTGCACGTGTGTAACCAATGACTTGCAAGCTGGTTCGATTTTATTTTTTCAGGAAGTGCGGAAGCTACCATGGAGAGAAACTCCTCGGTCGGAAAGGCTTTTACCTTGCAATTCAGTTCACGGCTCGGCTCGAATAGTAACATGAGGCATCTGCAAAGGATGCAGCAGGGGTAGCCTGCTTCGAAGCTCGCCCAACCCGTCGACGAGGCTGCGGATTCACGGCCAATTTTACATTATTCCTCAAAGTCGGTTGTTATTGTTACCCGCAAAAACCTATAAAGACCTTGTAACGCCCCTTCATCCACGGTACTAGTACTAACAGCCAAGGTTCTGACCCCCAAATTTCTACAAAACTCGCCCCCTCCGATCAGATATCCAAGATGAGGACCTTATCTCCAGCAATATCTGTCCTCTTCCTCCCGTTTCTTCTGGGGGCTACCTCCGCTACCAGCTCTAAGAAGTTCGAAGCTACCCTCTTCGTTGACGGTAAGACTTCTAATGTCGAGTCCGACACTGCTGCAGTTTACTACCCTACCAAGGACAAACACCCCGTATTATTTGTCGGCAACGACGGATCCGCGGAGACTGGTGGATTCCGTCTCTGGGACTTGTACGGTAGCAAATCGGCCCCAAAAGAGCTTTCCTCCTTCAAAACCGGCCGTTCAAAACTTGTCGAGGTTATCTACGCCATTGGTGAAGAAGGAGAAGATTACGTCGTTACCTTGTCAATGCAGGATGGGTTGCTTCGGCTTTACGAAATTGATAGCGAGGACAGCGAACTGAAGTATTTAAGTGGAAGCGACAAGCTCGTCAGAGGCGATTTCTCGGCTATATGCACCTGGAGAAGCAAGCAGACTGGCAACCAATATGTTTATGTAATGGGCAAAAGATGGGTGTATACATACTTAATTAGGGAGAAGTTGAAGTCTAAATCTAGACGAAAAGGAGAGATTGAGATTGTAGAGGTAAGCGTCCAAACCTAGCTGGGAAAACGCACAGGCGTCTAGGAGATGGCCTACATATTAAATAGGATCTTATAGACTCAAGAATTCGCTCTCCCGGTTGAACCAAACTCCTGTGCTGTCTCACCGGATGGTAAGGTCTTCTTTGGGGGAGTTAGTGGCAAGCTTTACTCTTTCCCGGCAGCTGACACCACCACCGTCCCAAAAATCTCTGAAATCGGGGAGCCGGCCGATGGTGACGAAATTAATGCGCTTAAAATCTACCATGGCAAAAAAGATGACGAGACTTACTTGTTAGTCGGCATCGAGGATGCCATCCAAGTCTACGGGATTAAAAAATTCAACGAGCCACTTGGTACCATTAGGCTTGATGACGAAGATCTTGAACTTAACGATTTAGCCATCTACCAACCAGGTTCAAGGTCACATCCCGACGGAACTCTCATCTTTGCTGGCGAAAACGATGATGGCGCTTTCTTTGGCACCAGCTCACTCTCCCCATTGTTCAAATCATCGACGAAGTTGAAAGCTAACACAAAGTACGACCCACGCGACTGCATTGATGAAGATGCGGAGCCAAAGGAATGCCCTAAGCTCTCTGGCTGTAACGGTTATGGGTTCTGTCCCGCCAGACGCAAGAGACATAATAGCGGCCAGAAGTGTGAGTGCTTCCCTGGCTTTGCTGGTGATACCTGTAACAAGATTTCCTGCCCCGACAACTGCACTTCCCATTTGCAGGGCACTTGCACTGGCCCAAACACATGCACATGCAAAACCCCTTGGACTGGCGAAGCCTGTGCAACTCTTGGCGTTCCAGCTCACTATGAGACCGAGGAAAGTGGCGGTGCGGATGGCGACGACCCAGCTATTTGGATTCACCCAACTGATAAAACCAAGTCCAAGATTATCACTACAATAAAGAGTGAGGTCGGCAGTGGACTTGGGGTGTTTGACCTTACCGGGAAGAGGACTGGAGGAGCTAGTGGTGGTGAACCAAATAATGTTGACATCCTTTATGGGTTTGAATTCAGCGACAGAAGGATCGATCTGACTGTCGCTGCCTGTAGAGCCGATAACACCATTTGGTGAGTTGAGTGATTTGATTAAGTCTCAAGCGAAACTAAAGGGTTAACATCAATACTGTAGCATGTACGAAATCACGCCTGCCGGAGATTTGGTAGAAATTGACGGTGGTGTTCAATCACTCCCCGACCAGGTATATCAACTTGAAGAGGATTTCGAAGTCTACGGGTCTTGTGTCTATCATTCCCCGAAGACTGGTGCCTACCACATCTTTGTCAATTCAAAGACCTCTTTATACCTCCAGTTTGAGCTTGCCGTCGCCAATGGCAAGCTCTCGACCGCACTTGTTAGACATTTTTATGCTGGTAACCGTGGCCAGGTCGAAGGCTGCGTTGTGGATGATCCAAACTCTGTCATCTTTATCGGTGAAGAGCCTTATGGCTTGTGGAGCTACCCTGCTGAACCTGATGCTCCAGCCACGGGAACGCTAGTTGACAACACGAACGTTGACGGTGGCAAGCTTCACGCTGATGTTGAGGGCGTCACTCTTGTTTATGGTAAACAGAAAGACCAAGGTTACATCATTGTTTCCTGCCAAGGATTCTCGGAATATAATGTCTACAAGCGTGTCGCACCGCATGACTATGTTTTGAGCTTTACCATCCCCATCAATGACCAAAACGGTGTTGATAGGGTCACGAATACCGATGGTATCACCGCTGTTGGAACTAGCTTGGGCGATGAGTGGCCATTTGGGATGGTTGTTGTCCACGACGATGTCAATGAAGCTCCTGATGGCAGTGCTAAAGCTGATGCCACTTTTAAGATTTTGAGCTTGAAAGATATCTTGGGCAACAAGGCGATCGAGAAGCTAGGCTTGTTGGATGCGGTTGACAACGAATGGGATCCAAGAAAGTAGGGTTTAGAAAGAGTGATACCCAAACATTTAAATGCCGCGAACGGCTTCGGTACTTTTAATATTGTATATATGCTTACGTTTCTGTTAACTCCGGGCGATATAGTTGCCGCCCGTTGAGATTTTGACGAATGGGTCCAAAAATGATGCTTTACATTATTGTGTTGAATGTTGCATTTTACATTGGTAGACATAGACCTCAAATTGAGGGCTTGATGCGTGGTTTGATTTAATGCTCTAGGATCTAGGATGTATTTTTTTGCCATTTAATTTGGTGACCTGATTCAAGCTGGAAGGCCCTGGCTCCTACATTCGCGTGCGGGGCTACAGGCTGAAGTGGGACCTGTCTCGTTCACCGGATTGGTGCTTCAACCTAGCTGAAATCTTGAGAATTGAAGTTGCAAAGTGAAACGATGAGAGCCGATAATCTACTGATGGCATTGTAATTGGAGAGTAGCAGTAGTTCGCCTTATCATAATTATACGTTTACTTGCGTCGGTTTTTCGGAATGTCAGCTTCAATCAACTCGAATGCTTCGGACTGGTGGAAGACCGCCACAGGCTATCACATATACGTGCCCTCTTTTTCGGATTCTAACGGAGATGGCATTGGGGACATCCCCGGAATTCTTGAACGCCTCCCACACCTTAGCTCTCTGGGCGTTGATTTTATTTGGCTCTCTCCCTTTTACACATCGCCACAAAATGATATGGGATACGATATTTCCGACTATAAGAACGTTCACCCGCCTTACGGAACTGTTCAGGATGTTCAGCGACTCATAGACGCTTGCCATATGACTGGCTTGAAGATTATCTTTGATCTAGTCGTCAATCATACTAGTCATCTGCATTCCTGGTTCCAGTCATCACGTTCGGGGAAGAGGTCAGATAAGAGGGATTGGTATTACTGGCGGCCACCAAGGTATGATGCAGATGGTAGACGGAGGCCGCCAAATAATTGGATGTCCGTTTTTGGAGGATCTGCTTGGGAGTGGGACGAAGAAACACAGGAGTATTATTTCCATATATACCTGAAAGAGCAGCCCGATTTGAACTGGGGCCATGAAGCTCTCAGAAAGGCAGTTTTCGACGATGCTATGAGATTTTGGGTGAACAAAGGAGTAGATGGCTTTAGAATTGATACGGTAGCGATCTACGCCAAAGATCCGAAGTTTCCGGATGCAGATGTTACAAATCCCAATTCAGAATTCCAACTCGGCTCCAAGTATTACGCAAATCTACCAAAGAATTTCGAGTATCTACGAGAAATGAGAGAGGTTTTGAATGAATCTGAGAGGGATTTGGTAATGATTGGAGAATACAACGGTGCCACTACGCCAGAGCTTGCATTGAAGTACTGTGGGAAGGATGGACCGCTAGATAGCGGGTTCCACAAGCAACTGATGGACATCGAGAGGACTGACGTTTCCAAATGGGTTCTAAGGGAGCCGAGCTTCGAGTTATCGAGATTCATGAGTATTCACAAGGAGTGGCAGGATTTGGTCAACAAGGAGAGCGGAGCTTGGACGACAGCATTCTTGGAGAATCATGATGTTGCAAGAAGTGTATCGAGGTTCGCAAACGATACGTCAGAATTTAGGCAAGCAAGTGCAAAGTTGCTGGCGGTTTTAACCGCAACCTCATCTGGGACACTATTCATCTACCAAGGACAAGAGATCGGGATGACAAGCATGCCGTCTGGATGGGGCATTGAAGAATATAAGGATCCGGATACGACAAGATACTATGACAGCGTGAAGGCAGGCACTGCCAACGGGGAGTCACTCGAGTATGCTCTGTCCAGCATTAAAAAGGTTGCCCGGGATCACGGCAGGACACCGATCCAATGGGATGCCACCGCCAATGCAGGATTCACCACGGCAGAACTTCCGTGGATGAGAGTTAACGACAATTACCATGAGATAAATGTCAAAGCACAAGAAAGCGACCCTCAGAGCGTCATGAACTTTTGGCGGAAGCTACTTAGGTTGAGGATTTTGTATTCCGAAACATTCGTGCGAGGCTGCTTCGAGCCTGTAGGCCTTGGAAATAGCAAGTTGGGCAATAACTTCGGGCTATACTGGAAGCGGCCGCAAGGGCGGCTTGATCCTCGAGGAGAAAATAGAGATGCGTTGGTCATGTTGAACTTTTCTTCGACATCACGACCCTTGGATGAGATCATGAAAGAGGTTGGTCCAGAAGCGTTAGGTCCTATAGAAGACTTCCAAATGTTAATCTCGTCATATGAGAGTGGAAAACAGGACAGGGAGGTAATCAGTAGTCTTCAGCCTTATGAAGCTAGAGTATATCTGAGAACTTAGTGTGTAAAAATACAACAGTCAACACAGAGTGTTGACGTGGAAGTGGATTGACTAAGGCGAGCTTTATGTACTTATCACCGACGTCAACCGTACCTGTCCTAAGGGAGGAAGGTTACATTATATGGTTTTAAATACTCATGGAGAGGCTGCTTTATCTATCTAATCAACTCTGGGCATCAAATACGGAAAAGAGTCTCCATAACAAACGTATGTTTAACAGATCTAATTGTAATGCAGCATGTGCATGGAGATGATTGTAGTGACGTTAAATAGAACTTACGGTCGGGGTCTTACGTTCGCTACAAGTGCACACTTCGGAATGGTAAGAATATATAATATTATTAATGGTGGGGTGGGCAAAGTAATAACGGTGCCCACCCTCACCATCCCCACTGCCCCCTAGGACCCCCTCCCTTCCTCTTGTGCCTCCTATACGAAATAGATTTTAGCTAGTGTCTCCACGGTATCGTGAAATCGAGAGAAGAGTGGGAAGATAGACTTACACCAATCGAGGCACATGGGCTCGCTATATAGGTTCAGCGAGCCCATCATCTCGCACAGCTCTGGTTCCAAGGAGTCCAACGTAAGGACTCCCATGGAAGCACAAAGGCTGTCCAAGATGGCATTGACGGTCAGCTAATAAAGTTAGCAACTATAGTGGATACACTCGCTCGCTCTACTGATGCGTGTAACTTACTCGGGGGGTTTCGGGGGCTAGTGGGGATCGTTGCCGGATTTCGTCACGGCCGAAGGGTCTTCGTCGGGCATTGGAAAGGCCCCAACTGGGGCCTTCTCCGAGTCGGATCACCGGCATCGGTGACCACGACCGGGATAGGTGTCTCCCGGATCGCTGTGGTAGCCTTATTATTTTTTTCAGCGATGGCCGTGCCATCGCTGCTCGTTGGGTATGTGGTATCTAACCATAAATATCCCTTCATTAGCCACTCAATATATCCGCAACGGTTATTCGAATGGAGCCATGATGGAACTTACAGGGTTTCTTTGGTTTAGGTATTGGGTAATAGGTATGGTGGGTGGTAGTGATGGTTGCTTTGTTGCTAATGGGAAAGAACTTAGAGAGTTGCAACGATCACTGCAAGAAGAAGGAAAGTAAAATTGGAGGTCGAAGATGGACGCCGATTTATTTAATATCTTGAACAGTACGATGAGGGAAACTTCAACTCTATTGTGTGGGATAGTGGGTAGGTCTTACAACCCTTAAAGTCGCAAAAAAAAAAAACTTGACGAGGTATTCATATGCTCGGTGGCATCGCGCACAATCCAATTGGTAGGTGTCGGGGCAACAAGGTATATAGATTTTCCATTGCGATGGCATTTGATGACGTTCAACCGGAATAGACACCTCCAGTCCGGTACTAGGCTAAGGCTGTGGTGCCAAAAGTACACCTCAACCCTTAGGCGCACGCAATATATGCCCAGCCTACAGACTCTAGGCTGTAGCCAGCTACATTCATACTTGTCTACTACTCAGATAGGACAATAAGATAAAGAGTGTTACATCATGTAGAGAGGAAGTTTTGAAGATATCTTATCTCATTAGAGTTTTCATCTGCCCCACGAAGATGCAATGGAATAGAAAGATATGGTAAGCCGTATAAAAGGTGTACTAAGAGATTGCTCGGGCAATCTAAACTTATGAAAATGGGCACATAGTCTGCAAAAGGTAGCTTAAAAACGTGGAGCACAATGTAGTCCGGGGCTGGGTCCTGGCTAGGTATGTTAAAGCATCGGGATATCTATTCCTTACATATTCGATTCCTACAAACTGCTAGCCAATCCCTCATACGCTTACCTTACGAAGTTTGAGAAGGTTAGCCGGCCTTTCTTTGTGTTCAAAGCAGTTTGGAATCTTCTACGCTTAACCCCCCGCCCCGCCTGGCGGCATCCCGGCGGAACCGCGACAATACTCGATTATTTGTCTAATGACTGCTGGTTCATTAAACCTGCTGTTCTCCCAGCCTTTGTAGTGAATGAAGTCTTGAACCCCCATATATTGGAACTTCCACATCTCGAGGATATCCATGTACGAGAACTTCTCGTAACGACCACGGTGAGCGGTGTCTTTAATTTCGGCAACTTCGGCTATGAAACGCTTTGCAATCTCCCGAATTTCATCAGGGACACGCTATAGAAAAGTTGTTAACACACCTTGGGCGCTTTGTCGGAGAGTACGACGGAATCAACTAACCATATTCCGTTGCAGCTGACGAACCATGCGTTCGCGGATACGTAAATCCTCGAGTTTTGTCTTTCCCATAGTACCCTTCTGCATCAGCAGGTCGCGTTCTCGATCTTTACGAAGTTTTGACTTGAGCTTTGAGTAGTTGTTCGGGTTTGATTGATGGGCACGCTTTGAGCCAGTCGGGGATGGAGGAGAGGGTGGATTCGGCTTCTTGGAGGGTCGGAAAGCTTGCAAGGCTCTTCGGGCATTGGTTGGAGAGAGAGGAGAAGATGCCATGTAGGTTATTGGGGAGGGTGGAGTCGATGGGTTCGGACTGGGCGGAGGAGAGCTGTTCTCTTGATTGAGGTTCCTGTCAATTTCCGGAGCCGGGGGAGGGGTGGGACGGTTCTCTTGAGATTCCGTGGCGGGCGAATCGGCAGGCGGGGTACCAGGGGAAGAGATGAGCATAGGAGAGCCAGGGACTGAATCCGGTGACCGAATCTGAGTAGGAGTGGAAGGGCCGCAATCCAAGCTAACACCCTCTGTAGTCAGAGCATTGTCATTACCAGACTGCTCTCGATCCTCATAATCGGCAAATTCACCCGCTTGGTCGTTTTCCTTATTCAGAGACTCAGCTCCAGCCTGCACATCCACCTTCTGACTTCCGTCCCCAGGTTCAACAGTGGTCGACATTACCTTGGTGTTACAGCCAGGAATATCTAGTTTTTGTTAACGTAAGTAATTGAATTCGAGGTAATGGCTTAAGGTGATAATACGATAAAGGCAGTGATGCAGTGATGGTTGGAAGATGTGTCTAAATGATGTTGGTAGAGAATAAAACTGCAGTCACATTTACCAACTTGGGCAATATATGGCCACCAGTCGCGTTGTTTAGGGCTGTCACGGTGATACCAAATCTGAGAATGCAAGACCCATTAGCGCCCAGAGACAGGATTTCCTCCAGTAGATATTGGTGGAGGGCCATCTTGTCAATTTTCTATTCGTATATGCGAAGGATACCGCCATGATATATCCCAATCTAGAACCATAGCGGAGAGAGCAGGGTGCTAGTAGCTTGATACAGATGAGTCTACAAGCTCAGAGCAAAATTAGCTCTCCTTAAATATTCAGACCAGAGTATATGACCGGGTTGGAAGATTCTTTTCCTAAATGAACTAGATGAATCTTTCCCTTCCTCGGTTTATCATAGGCAAGTGAAGCCAAAGTTCCTCCAATCTGAGCTAAGAATTTCCCAGCGCCCTTCAACTAAAAATCCAACGACTATTTATGCGTTGGGACATGTCATATGCATATCCATGTAAGTTTATACGTTTATAGGCAAATCATAGTATAGTAAATCCTTACTCATTAATGCTTCGCAAATATATGTGGCGGGATAAGTGGCTTGCAAGGGCTCAGAAGCGCCTCGAAGCTATTAGACTGAGGATTCATGGTATCGACGTATCATACTTCGTATTTACTTACATGTGCATGGGTACCCTTTTCGAGAGCACTGTTAGGTGCTAGGTGCGTATGGTGCTGATTTCCCCCAAGATATTGATTGGTATGGTTGATCAATCTCTAAATCTTTCTTCGCCCGTAACAGAGCTGGATCATTAACCTCACTTTTCAAACTACTATCCAGTATTTGACAAATAGGTGCATCGAAAAACGTTACTTGTGCGCGAACACTCAAGTCAGAGGACTCGATATAAAAAGCGTAGGGCAGATATATTTTCTCATACTCATAAACAAGTCAAGGCAAGGTGGCTATGGAATCATAACTATAGGCGTCAAGGCTAGATCATAAAGGACAATAGGAAATGCTAGCTACATGGAGGCAGAATCAGCCAGGGATAACTCCAAAATCAATAAACATTTAAACGGGTCCTACACATAGATAATCAAAAAAAAAAAAAAAAAAAGAAAAAAAGACAACTAGCACCACACAGGATATAGAGGCAACAGCCTAGTATTCATACACTCGACGGTACCTCGCCTGGGGTACAAGTGGTACGGGGGCACCTTCAATCATCCTCGGCGGGTGACGTGGCCTCGGTGGCATCGACATTGACGGAGACGGGGCAAAAGTCTGCGTATCAACGAAAACCGGAGCACCATACTCATTGTAAGTGATAACTTTTGATGGGGGCAATACTTTGTATTCCGCTTTTCTCCTATATCCAGGTGGAGTTCTGCTCCTGGTTCTACTCCTATCCCGATCCAGCCTGATCTCCCTGATAGACCTAGCTCCGGTACGTCGACTAATGGTGCTGGCCTCCTCAATCTCTCTCGGCCGCTGGACTACCACTGCACGGCTAGGACCAGATTCTCTAGGCTCTTCCTCAACCACGATTCTCCTAGGGCTAGTCGACCTGTGCCGCGAGTGGGTGCGGAACCTCTCAATCTCGACCTCAGGGCCGGTACTAGCGTACGCTGGGATCTCACGAAGACTAATCTCCTTACGGCGAATAGGGATAACAACCCTCTCGTCAGCATCGTATATTGGTGGAGATACAGCTCGGCGTGGTTTGATAATCGTAACATCTTCCTCGATAATGTGGCGATGAGTCCCATGGTCCACTTCCCGAACGCTACGTTCCACGGTTGGCTCAACAATTTGGCGAGGCTCGTGATTGACGGTATCCTTCGGCTTGACAAGGATCACATCCTGATCAATTTCTTCAAATCCTGTACTCGAAGTTTTGTTGCCACGATTTCTGACAAGCACAGTGTCGGTCGGGTAGAAGAAACTCCCCTTCTTTTCCGTTTCCTTTGGCATCTGCACGAGAAGCTTTTCGCTAACAGCGCGGGGTTGACTGACTGCCCTCCGTCTCCCGGACAGCTGCTCCACGGCTTTGGTGCTCGAGATTTCGATCTCTCTAACATACGAGATCGGGAATATTCCCTTCTTACGGGTGGTGAGATTATATCCTTTGTACCAGTGCCCATCCACATAGCGCTTGACCTCAATGGTATCGCCGAATCTTATTTCCAAGTCACCTCTTTCACTTTTCTTGAACTCCTGTATCGGCGTAACAAATTGCGGCGGTGAGGAGAGGGTGAGCGTGGAAAGGGACGAAACGGTAAGGTCGTCGGAAGAGTCGCTAGAAGATGATGAAGTGGAACGGCTCCGGTGGCGTCGGTGTCTGTGTTGGGAAGAATGGCGGCGTGATCGGGATCGGGACTTGGAACGCCGGCTTCGAGTTCGGTCGCTGCTGCTTGAGCGAGAGCTAGAGCTAGAGCGGGATCGAGACCGCGACCGGTAGTAAGTAAGCCTGAAGCGGTGAGATCTATCTGCAGACCTAGCTCTATCGCGGTCGTATGGTCGGTAAGACGTAAGCGCAAGGTCGGCGCTAGAATGCCTTCCGTTATAGTCTCTGTGGTAGCCTAAGCCAGAATAAGTCGGTCAGAAAATAAATTTGAAGGTGCCGACCGTAAAAGATTATTGGCCCCGGCTATCGGTGAAGAAAAATAACTTACGGAATTCCGAGAGATTATCGGGGGCTCTCTCTCTATCGATATAGAATCTCGGCGAACTGAGGAAGTATCTATTTGGGTTCGCCATTGTTACAAGCGAGTGGAGGAGGCAAATAATTCGCGGTCGGCAGGAACAAGAACAGCCGGAACGTAGCAAACAGTCTGATAGACTACTTGGTTTTTTTAAGAAAAAAAAAAGAGGAAGTCTTGAAAAGATGTCAATCTAGGGAAAACATTAGAATATAGATTTTAAGACCAGGAAGGATCAGAGCTGAGGTCGCCAACAGAGAATAAATTTGCCCCGCTTCAGTTGATGACTGTTCCAAAATACCGACAAACACCAAGCGACGACCGAGAGATGAGAGGGCAAAAATAGATGTTGGCGCTGGCGGTTCCACACACCAGCTGGGCTTCTCTGGAACAACCATCCGTAATGCAGTGTTTCCTGCTTCATTTCATGCTTCATGTTCGCATTTGCATTCCACACCCATGGCCAACTCGCGGCGCAGCAGGGAAATCCAGGGTTGGAGGGCCTTACTCTGCCTTATCCCTTTCAAGGTCACTCCACCAGTCAAGCTTTATCTAGGCCCGACGGCCAGACGACAGCTTATGACGTTCGGCTCATGGTCCCCCTCAACAACCCAGCCAACCATCGTGACGTAAGATTACCCACTAATCTCGCTTTGGGATCCTGAATTCCTTGGCCAAACGATGTAACAAATTGCAACAGCGCTTATGTGTTGTCGTGTCGAATTAGCTGCAAGATCACGGCCAGGACAATGCAAAGCTCAAAGTTTCAAAAAAAAGATAGAAACACTATAAATAATACCCTGATGAAAATAAAGATACAGACTAGCCTTGCACTAGATATGGTCAGTTTATATACAAACCAACCATTAATTCGGACTAGTAAGTCTACATTTACAATTAATAGCAGTATCAACTTCGGCAAGCTAGGACACCTTTGATTAAATTAAAGCAGCACATAGAGAACCTGACTTATCAAGATATTATATTACACATCTCAGATAGGGCCAATATCCTCCCCAAGTGTCAAAATAGACGCGACATCTCCGCTAGCAGGCTGAGGTTCCATATATTGCGGCTCCTGCCTGTCAATAGAAAGTTCAATAACCTCCTCGCGCGACTTTGGGCATTGAGGGAATTGCACCTTCCGATCAGCAGCATCGTAGAAATCAGCAAGTGTGTAGACGCCATAACCGTGCGATATCATCCAAACCAACTGATTATCCACCGGCAAACTCTTCTCGGGGTCGTAGGGGTCTACAGGCCGCGCCAAAGCCTCAACACATTTCATGTATTGCTCATACCTCACGTCTGCAAGCCTGTTCTTGTAAGCTAGCACCGGGGAGCCCTGAAGGTCGACCGGACTGGGAGTTGCTTTCCGTGCAGCTGGTGGTTTCCAGATAGGCATCTTAAACGGTACTCGAGCAACACCAGGTCCTGATGCTTCATCCGGTGTTTCATCTACTCCTGGTTCTTGGCCTTCCTCCTGGGTAGCGTCCGGCTGCTGAGGATTATTTGATGCTCCATCCAGCCTAAAGTACGGCGTTTCTGATAAGGGTTCTTCGACGTTCTTCCAACTACTTAGTTCTCCAAGGGTAGATCGTTCTGGTGTCGCTTCGTTCAAGTTTCTCGCGACAGAAGTACCATATGTATCTGGGGATGCATCACCACGTTGAGGTGACAGCAACTCCAAAGTTGGTACGTCTTCAGATTCCGCTTGTTCTGCTTCCGTGATCCTAGCGAGAACTTTCTCAATGTCCGACACCATTGAAGGTGTAACCTTCGTTCTAGAGAACAGACTGAGAGGAGGACGTCGGTTAGGTTCAAGGGATGGAATACCCTCATGATTGCCCGCTGGCCTCGGCTCAAATGGATTGATGTCAGCATCGTCTCGAAATATTGAATTCTCCTGTGATTCCGGCCGAGGTGAAAATCCAGAGTTCTCACGTTGCCCCCAAAGGTGCCTCCGCGATGAAAACGGGTCGGTATTGGAATCTTCCTTATCTTGCAAAGTAAATTCGGGTTGCTGCATCGTTAAAGGGGGGATTTCAATTCTCGGCCTAGGTTGCGTGCCTCCACCGAATATCCGCCGCAAAGCATTGGCCGTTTTCCTCGCCGCGTTTTGACATAGTTTAGTTAAACCGCATAAGGAACCACGCTTCTTCCGGTCCTCCGCTCTGGCTCTCCTGTCAATCTCTTGTATTAAGCTACTGAAGTCTTCCTCCTTACTGCGGCGTGGGCGGCCCACATAGCGAAGGATTTCCCTCTTGCTAGTTACTCGTATCTCACAAGGAATGGTTGCTAGTTTGTTATCGTCATCGTAGTGTTTTTTTCGAACAATATCCCACATATGCGGAGAGGTTGGGCTCACCCTCCGCACTAAATTGTAAGTTAGTTAGCGGTACTAGGGCGAAATAGAGGATTACTTGAGCGACACGAAATAGCTCAGAACGATACTCAACAGCGATGGATCAACTCCCACACATACTATACAATTTCGAGTACCGATCTCGATCCTGTGGGCTGATCGGCCCCCAAAATTCGAGAACATCCCCTTCCTGAAGCAGCTCATGCCAGTCATCTATGGATTCAACACGACCATCGTCGAAGTCCTGATATGCCCCATTCCGCTTTACTTTGAACCTGTAAACATCACCACCTTAGTAATTAGGTTAAACTTTGATTCAGCTCACCCAGACATGATACTCGGGTTTTGCGAGCATTCGGATGTTCAGTGTGTGTAACTAAAATGAGCCAAAATTGAAATAGAGTACCTACTGGGTCCGGTATACTCCTGCTCCAAGAGGGGCTTCCTCTACAAGATATTCCCAGTAGAGTGGATCAGAGGGGTTAAAACCGTTGGTGATCCCGGTCTGTACTTTGGTATCCGGTCCGCCCGTTATCTGGATTAAGGTGTGACCGTCAATTGATTTTCGTTCTGGGGCAAAATCCCAGTAAAAGTCTGGTGAACTATAAGCCCCACAGCGCCCCTGGAACTCTATCGGGTCATATGCATAAAGGCCTAAGTCGAACTCCCCCTTCACTCGCCATGGCAAGTAGTTTTCGTCTCTTCTACAAACTACAGCAGAGTGCTAGTTAGTGAAATATAATTGAGACACGCATAACAGTGAGCTCTTACGTATTGGGTCAGCTGTAATTGACAGTGAGTAAGGGTACGACGGGACGATTTTCAGATTAAGATTATAGGCATAGGCGTTTGTACAAAATGTAATTGCAATGACAGCTCTGCGTTTAGAGCCTATTGGTAACCAGAGGCTAGAGGGAGCCATTAGGGAGACGTGATCGTTTGCAACGTTTGTACCTTTACCTTCGGCAGACAAATTGGCCGTCCCTTCGAACGTACTGTGCTGTAGAGCCACCAACTGCAGCTAATATTTAAGAGTGTACTAGGCCTTTGTGGAACTCGAGGGCTCAGCATAGACTAGCCTTGTACTCCGGCCCATGGCCATGTGGATCGGTGCGATGATTTGAGCAGGTCCAGCCAATTCCCATGTCGATACTAACTCAATGGACCGCCCACCGCGCCTCCATGATTGAAACCGTTGTTGCAATACATATGCATCCCACGCTCTGCCCTAAACCGGAAGGAAAATTACTCAGCTGCTCAAAATTGAAAATACCACATGCTCTCAGCTGGCCAGCGCTGGTTACCACAGAACAAAAAATTAAAAGTGTTGCCCACTACAACCCTGTTGAAAGCTACGCTACAAACTTGAGGCGCAGGCCCGAACATCTCGAATTGATTTTGAATTCAATCAAGGTAATAATTGCATTATAAATTCATTTAATGAGACTACCCTCCAGCGGCGCAATAATTAACAAGATATTAGAGCAAACTAAACAGGCAAGTCATCAATATCCTGGGTCGTAGTCCGGAGGTGCTGTTTTTCCTCCTGGATTATATTCATCTTCAAACTCTTCCGTGTAAACCTCTTCAGTAGCTGGCTTCTTCCCAGATATCTTATTCCATACAGACAGGCCAGCACTCAAAGCTCCCTTTCCAATAGCTTTAAGGCCCGTACCAGCTGCATTCTTTCCAGCGTTAGCACCAGAAACAACAACATCCTTCCCGGCCCCGAGGCCGGTGGCGGCCGCGTTCTTAGCTACGTTGAGTGTCTTGCCCAAAGCCGCACCAGCAACCTGCCCAACAAAACCCATAGTACCTGATACGGGGAACATTGACGCATATGCCTTATAATCGTCTTCCCCCTCTAGTAAACCTTGTCCGGCCGACTGAGGCTTGTAGACGCGCAGCTCGACTTGAGGAGTGGTAGAAGAGGCCTCGCCACCCCGGAGAATACCCCAGTAGCCGCCCTCACCAGAAAGTCGTTGGACTGCCACATGGACACGAAAATTAGTAATCTATGCATCAGATTCTCGACATCACGATTAGGGAGAAACTGAAGGCAGTCGCAGCAGCATGGGATATCTTACGCCTCAATTGAGGAATGTATAGCATTTTCGGGTCGCCGACAAAACTAATAACATCACCATTCTGCACATCATCTGAACTGGTCAGGGTAACGCTACTCCCTCCGCGCAGAAGCTCGAAACTACCGTAAAGGGACTCGTCAGTACTAGTCTGCACTATAGCTAAACTGATTCCGTCTTATAATCATAATATCACAGACTTGGCGGCTAAGCTGTTGAAAGTTATAAACACTGTAGAAGCGGCAGTAGGAGGGTCACTCACTTCGCTGGTGAATAGGAACCCTCGGTGTAACCGAATGAAAAATAAGAATTTGTGAACTGTGTGTCGTAGGTTGCTAAAAGCCCTGTTCCAAACAGAGAGCCCGAGCCCACTCCTGCTAACAAAATCTGAGAGGCGGTCTCTGGAGGTTGGATAATACCGTTTGCTACGGTTCGGACGTCCCATCTTGCGGCGTTTGGGCCGTCAGATGACTGACAGCCTTTAGCAGTGCCATCGGCAGCATATAGACCCCATCTCTTAGCATTGGTCGGATGACATACTAGATCCCTCAAGTCAGCCAACGCGATCTAAGCAAGGTACGGTACGGGTATTAGGCTGGGGAAAGATAATGGAAATCTATCTAAACCCACATTTCCAAACGCGAGGTTTTTGATCAGATTGACTAGAATCAGTGACCTCGTAAAGGTTGATTTCGAAGGCCGCCGCAGATACAAGTGCTGCAAACAGTGGTAACAGCTGTACGAGCTGGGAGATTTTTGAGGTGAGAGCCATGATTACCGTCGGTACGATGAATCACATACAACTCGAGTGGGAATGTCGGTCGGACTAATTTAAAGAACATACTACCTACTCAGGCATTCAGCAGTAAGACGGTATATAAAGATCCTGGCTACGCTACGGATCTCGAAGGAGTTTGCACTAATTGAGGCAGTTTCCTCGTGAGCCCTAAAAGGGAATTTTACGGCATCGGAAGCGCTATAATCCTCCTTTTGAGATCTTTCTCAATCAAAACCTTATGCACCACCAGATTATGTCCATGGTGCGGCCTCCACAAAGCTCAATTATGTGTACAACCCGGTGGTGAGCAAGGAGAATGACAAACAGACGAGTTGAACCTGAAGATTTTTGGTAGCGACTAAAAATTGGTTCACCAACCTATATAGCTCTATCAAGATCCTACTTTGCAATTACTATCTATCCTCAATATTCAGCCAAATACCTTTCCAGGTACAATAGTGGCTCAAATGTAGATATTGTTATTCCTTATTTATTAATTTGATCGCCTGATAGTAAAGTACTGGCGCCGTCGTTGCTACACTAAGGATCATACCTCTTCCTCGCATTGTCACTGTCCTGCCGCTGCCATTCCAGCCTCACCTTGTCTATGTAGTGGCTCATTTCTTCGTTCAACTGTTCGTCAGCCGCTTCGTCCTCATCCATCCAAGCTTGCTTTACCCTGTCGTATTCCTCAGTCTCTATTTCACTTGTAACATCTTGCTTTTCCCATTCTTCTTTTATCTCGTCAGCATGCTTCGGAAGATCATTCTCTGGAAGAACAATGTCTAGATTTTCTCCGATTTGGCCTCCCCTCTCAAGCCCCGGCTCTGAAGGCTCCATTACTGTTTTACTATCATAGGGATATTCAATAATGCTTAGTTTCACGGATCTGTTAGACGCCTTTTTGTATCCTGCGTTTAGTCCAAAACCCCCAAGTCGCTTATTCCACACTATTTGAGCGATGCATTAGTACAATGAATTTACTTGTTGCCCAGTATCCAGGATTATCACATACAACGAAGCGATCTGTCGTAGATTTTATAACGAGTAGACCCGACAAATCGTAGAGTGTCACCAAATACCGGCTGTGCATTATCAAGGGCTAGAGCTTTACCATTGCTCAGGACCATAAATCTATAGACCGCATAATACCGGGTTAGCAACCAGCGTCTTTAAATTACTGCCCTATTAGAGAAGGGCACAGATTGCAACGATTAAACATACAGTGCCGTACCCCAATTTCCTAATGGGTGACCAACTCGAAACGATTTGCCGGTTTGGTTCTCATAGAAGAGGATGGAGTATCCTTGAGTCCCCGTGATAGAAACATAATCATACATCCCGCCGACTACCGGCGATAGGTCCCAGGATGAGAGCCCGCCTCTATCCTCACAGGTAGATTGCTTCGGGTCAACGAAGAAAACTTCGCCGCCAGCAAATCCGGGATCACATACTAAAAGTCCTAGTCAGTCGAATTACCTACAGAGGGTTTGTCTTGGTGAATTTTTAATTAAGTAGTCTTACACAGAAGAGGAAGTCCGTTGGGCTCGCTAACATAAGTAGCGCCAAGATAGTACGCCCACCCCTGAGAGGCAAGCAAGCTCAGAACCTGACCTATGAATAGACCTTTTACGGCTAACATAATGCTATTCGTGAACCGTCTGTGAGTATTTCCGCCGCATCATCCCAGCAAGACACGGACTGAGGTCTTAATGCAATATTGCCACACTATTTACCATCTCTTACGTCCATGCTGGAGTCGCGGAAAATTTGCGTAAACCTTTCGACAAAAATCTAAACGAAGAGAGGGCGGAGTTGCGGGAATTGCTCGTTCGCAGAATTATCTCCCTCATTGAGAAACTGGCTCGCTCGGGAATATCGTGCTCTACGAACCGTGGCCACGAGTGTTTGGTAAGACGGTGCATGTGAGGAAATAAGTGTGTTGCAGGCTGAGGTAATGTTGTATTTTGAAGGGCTCATCAATGAAGTACTAGGAGTGCAAAGTTATGAGAAATGGTAGCAGCCATTGTATCGGAACAGGACAAGATTTGAAGTAAATTTTTTTCATTTTTATTCTTTTTTTGGTGGGCGTAAATAATTACAAAATTAGGTAAGAAATTGGGGGTTGAGGAGGGTGCTCTATCTTTATTACATTATTCGACCCCTGCCAAAGCTAAGTAATTGGCGGGTCGTTCGGTGCAGCGCAAAATCTGACGAGCGAAAGAAAAACAAACAAGAACTTTTTTCTTTAGGAAATTGAAAGAAACTTTTAAAATCCCCGTCCAAGCCGTAGAAAATCTTTTAAACCATCTGAAAATCAAGAAACTTTTGTCTATATATTTCCCATATGCATTCCGATTGCTTTTGATTCCCTTCCAAGCCAAAAATGTAATCCAAAAAAAATTTTAAGTTGCTGAAGTTGAGCATCGAGTGTTATTGTATTGATACGTATCGCGGGTAGCTAGACTTAGGCGCGCATATCTGGCTTGGCGGCGACGAGCTGAAGCTTCAATGGCATACCAACGGCAGCGACACAGCAGCTACCATCCCACCACATGATGTTCCATTGGCCCTCAGCAGCTCCTGGGAACGCATACCAGCGCTGTTCACTGTTGAATCCGAGGAACTTTCCTTCAGCTGGGACAATCTTGATCATTGGGCGGCCGACGCTGAAGGTCCAGTTGTCCATCATCAAGCGGGAGCCGAGGTCCTTGCTGTTGGTCTCTGGGTTCGGCATGAAGGCGAAGTGGTAGGCGGATTCACCGGCGAGGATACCAGGGTGGTCGATGATTCCGATGGGGTAGCGGTGGAGGGTCCATCCCCAGGTATCATCAGAGCCGGTAGCATAGAAGCGAAGATCCTCAGAGTCGGTATAGTTAAGACTAGATAAAATTTGTTAGTTTATTTATTCCAAGGTGCAGCTATTTTTAGAAAAGCTATGTTACATACCCGACGATGGAACCGCTGATCTGGAGAGGCATTCCATCGAATGGAAGACCTGGAGCGACAGCCTTCAAGGTGAAAGCGGGGATGTTGGTGGTAGCAGCCATAGCAGCAGAAACGAAAGCGGCCAAGGAAACGACGAACTTCATTTTGCTGATGATGAGCGGTATAATCAGGATATAACTATTGAGATAAGATGATGGTGGATAGAAGGTTGCTCAAAAGAGTAGGTATAAAAAAGCGACTTTGTAAAGTAGAATTTTATGTGTAGTAAATTAAGATGTGATTATGTTGATGGATTTGAAGATTGAATGATGTTGTGGATAATAAAATCGAACCAGAGAGCAGTTCGAGGACATTTTATAGACGGTGAAGCCTCATGTAATCTAGAATCTCAGGTGGCTCGATTGGGATGCATAAAATTTTTCATTCCCGTGCTCCCTTGAGCTCTAGCAGGACGCATCGGCTGGAAATTGCATAGCACCCAGATTAGATCAAGGCAAAGAGGGAATTTTCCGATCCCAAGAGCTTCCTCCCTGGTCCCCTGACTACCCGAATTTGCCCTCCCAAGGATCTTTAAAATCGAGTAGGCTTGCTGGACCCCGCCCACAGGATTTGCTCGAGCATGCATAGTATCGAATATCTATCCCAAACCCAAAGTTACGCCCTCTTGCTTTAGCGACATTGCAGTTTCCTGAACAAGGGTTCGGATGCCCATGCTGAGCTGAACTAAAATTTTCGATCGGGATACAAGGAAGGGCTAGCTGCCGATAGTATCCTGGACGGCGAGGTTTAAGGTTTTATGATAGTTTACCTGCCGAACAGCAAGATTAGTTGCTCCCAGCTTGGTCGGAGGCTGCGATAGTAAATATTGTAGCTTCCAGAAGAATCCAATCATAGTAACGTCAAATAAAGCAAGTATACCCATCCTTTTAAGATGGTTTAGGTTGAACTCTCTCAGCCTCCTTATGCAAATCAATCAAGAAGTATCGGAACTAATGCCTCAGGCTAGCCTTATTCTCCGATAGAAGATAATCCCCACATTTTAGAAATATAAACCATGTTACGCAATAGAACAATCAACGCATGATGCAAAAGTGATGTGATCTTTTCTGTGATTTTCTCCCTTTTCAATCGAAATCAATAATTAGCTGCCACGTCAAAAGGGGCTTCGATTATGCAAAATGCTTGAAGCCTGACAGCGATGCAGTGCAACTTCTAGACCAGATACAAGCATACGTGCATACAAGTGATTTATGAAAGCGACCTTAGAAATGCGACAGAACATTTCAAGGCTCAATTGTATCTTCGACGCAATCATTACAATGGATTTTCAGGCATCTGCACCCCTATTCTCCTCCAAAGGAAGTTGGACTTGGTATCGTAGTCACTTGGCAGTTACTAGGCTGGGGCATCTCTCTCATGCCTGCTCAAAACAACACATTTCCCCCAACATGTCGTTCGCGCCTACCACTTTTGGAAGAGACCTGTCCTGGCTAGAATGCTTCGTCCATCGAGTCCCATGAATAACCGGAATATCATGCTATAGCAGGGTGATGAACAACCTCCCCTTGCAAGTTTCTAGAATCTTGTGTGATACGTGCGCTATTTTTGGCCTGAAAATTTCTTACAGAGATTTTACTAGGCCAACCTACACCTACTGAGCTCTGCCATACTCTTGATGGAAGCCGCACAACATCATGCTGGGCCGCTGTGGCTTCCCATTCCGCCCTCCAGCTCGCAAAACACTCGTATAGACCTCTAAGCCGCTACGGCCACCACAGAGATGGACTTTCCCTCGCTTCAACGGGTTGACCCCGGTTAGTTAGACTCGTATCTCCGTACCATGCCGCCATCTACCCCCCATATTGATATCCAGTAGCATGGTAGGACTCGATCACAAGGCGCGTTAGCGAAAGCATGGACAAGATTCTGGAAGCCAGAAATTTTTTTCAATTGTGATAAAATTTTTCACATCATAAACACGCTGCTCGTATTCCAAGATCCGCCGAAGATAGCCGTTTAGAAGCAAGATTATCGACCGTGACCTATTGAGGCCGTCATGAGCAACACAGGCTACCCTTGGAGAAAAGAAAATATAGGAAGGCTTTTATTGATGAGCACTGTACGTCACCTTCGCTACGAATCATCCCGGGTTTAGAATCACGCATCGGAGGTATATGACTCGCGACGTCGTAATTGATCGCCGTATCCCGACCTGCAGCTGATGATGTCTAGTTTCTCCTCTAATAGCTACACCGCATGCTCTCTCGCAAACTCCGAAAGGCATCTGCAAAAAAGATATTACAACAGCCCGACTACATACTGAATCAGACCATACTGCCCATGGTGTCGCAGTCGGGTTGCCGTTGATCCGGATGCAAGATATTGTTCGGCCTGCTGCCGAGCTCGAGGCAGGGACATGAGACCAAACCGTACCTTGTCGCAATACGTCAATCGGGCACTATAGGTAGAGTTGTCAAACCCAAATAATCTGATCAGCTGACTGAGTTTATTCCATACAAATTCGATTGATCCTATGAATCCCAATAGCTAAGTAAGCAGTAGACTCTCCTAACCGTTGAATCCGCCATGATTGTCTGAGTCCCATTCAGGTAGCCACCAGGATCTAGCCTTATAATGCCATGCCAACCTCAGATACCATAAGACATCAAGGAATCGGGAGGTGTTGCGAGATCAGATACCGTTTATGCGCATGGAGAGTAGTAGATATTTATTTGCGACGAAAAGATAGAACGAATGGTAGTGGAAGCCCCGGGGCGATACGCTTCATATATTCCGGGTCGCTTTGAGGGCGCCTAACGGGACTGTGATGTAGGTGCTCAATATTGGCATTGCTTACCTAATAGCTAATATGTCTAAACAGCTGGACGATGCACGCATTCAGGGTAGATAGAGTATGTAAACTTCGAAGAAATGCTTAGTCACGAGAGGCGGCTCAGAGCAAGCTCCAGAAAGAAGCCAAGCACAGAGCCTAAAATGTCGGCATAAAAGGCAATTGTAAGAACGGGTCAAATATCGGAGCATAAATGTAGGAGACAGAAGACATAAATAAGAATATTACGCTGTGATTCGTTCGCGTTCTGATTATTGGTCTATGCAGATAGCGATTTCCCCAATCTGAAACGTGAGCGAGACTAAGAAGGGAAGTCTCTTCCACAAAAATAAGCATTGTCGAGGCTAACAAAGGATATCGCTTTAAAAAAAAAAAAAAATTGGAGGAAAGGTTGGCATAGCTCAGGAGGCTGGCGAGCACCTGACCTTGTAAGCGATCGGGAAGAAATGAGGGCTGCTTAGCTAAATGTGCACTAGCCACACCACCGCCGACCAAAGACAGACAGACATCCCACCACCCGCTCACAAAGGGTGAAGCGTGGGTGTGTTGCTTGTGCAGAGTATCGTGAGCATCGCCGATTTTCTTTCGACGGTCGGGGACCACGGCCATTCCAAAAAATTGTATAAAATAGAGAAAAATCGCAAAAAATTGGGAGAAAATTGAGGATAAAGGGGTAATGTCGGCCATTTGTTTTGCGAGGACCAGGTCTTTGTTGTGGGATATTTTCTTATTTTTTCAATTTTTCGAAGAAAATTTTTCCTCTTTTTTTTTTTTTT
>LDUD01000065.1:170624-190141 GCA_012184295.1 Dactylella cylindrospora
CCACCAAAATCTCCTCGCCGTCTCCCTTTCTTTCCCTCTCCCTCTTCAAAAATTCATAGAAAATCCATTTCCCCTTCAAACCTCCTAAATATTCATCCTGAAAGAAGTTCACACGCATACCCTTTCGATTGAACTCAAAGTTGTGTACTTTTACTATCAAAATCTTCGAGAAAAAAAACATCAAAGTCGATCTATAAGCATCGCCATGGCTGCCTCTAAGCTTGGGAATTTGGGTGAGTTCGCGTTCTCCTTCCCCATCTCAGCCGCTTGTCCCCCCAAAATAATACCTCGCCCACGCAAGCACGCTCAAACTCCACCCACCACCACCACCACTCCCACTCCCCCCCAGCATTGCACCGAAAAAGATTCGTTGGCACCCGCCCGCGTATGCTTTCTTCGTGAAAAGCGTCCCGGCGAGAGCAGAAAAAAGGTACCGTCCGCCAAAAGGATAGCTAGCTTCCACCGATACTACAACAGTATCCAGGAACATCTATCGAGGGGTGACATATTGACAACTCACAGCCATGGCGATTACCTTTCTCTCTCTCTATCAGGGGTCTTTCATGCTCTCCTTCCTTTGAAGACCTCCGCCATGAGTGCGAGATACAAGTATTCTCTTGGCTGACGCGTTTTTCCATTCGCTCCTACCTTTGCGTTGGAATCGTTGTTTGGTCCCTTTTTTGTATACAGCTGGTCTTGCATCCGCTACCTTTAAATCCGCTACTGGTGTAATTACTAGCAAAGAAAACGCGTCCACTGATACAAAATCCTCCTCCTCTGCTCCAGACGTAGACGCCACCGATGCTAAAGCCGACAAGTCCGATGCTGCCTCCGCTCCCGTCAAGCGTGGTCGCGGTCGGCCACCAAAGCCAGGCGGTCCAGCCCCAAAGAAGCCCGTAGTCCTAACAGCATCCGGAGAACCGAGGAAGAGAGGAAGACCACGCAAGGAGGATTCCGGCGAACCCAAGGCCAAGGTTGCAAAAACCGCCAAAGCTACCTCACCCAGTGCAGCCGACAAGCGTGGAAGGAAGAAGAAGGAGGAGACTGAAAAGGTCACCAAGAAGGCTGCACCAAAGAAGGCTGCTGCCAAAGGCTCCCGCGCGAAGAAGGAACCAGAACCAGAGCCGGAGTCGGAGGAGGTTGACGACGACGCCGATGAGGATGCCGAGGAGGATGACGACTAGGTTTGTTCTTTTCTGATATGGTCGATCGGTCTTGTACTCATGGTTTTGTCCTGTTTTGTTGTTTTCCTCACCTTGTAATTTTTCTTGTGAACGCTCGGGAGATACGGGAAGTCTTTACGTTGGCGCTTTGGAGAAGGGGACTATCAAGAGCATATCGAGCAATCGCATGCATGCTACATTATTTTATCATTCCAATCTTTTCCTTTCAATGTACATCCTTAGGGATCCGGAGGGCTTTCTAATTGAATTTGAATCGAACCCAAATAAATTTCAACACGAACTGGCGTCCTTTCGTAGCTCTTCACGGTAATAACTCAATGGGAATCCTGAGAAGTAGTCTTAATCATATCTATATGGGAAACGTTAGCTATAGTCAAGACTTATACACGTGTTTCTAGCGAAAAGCCAATCCATTGATACCTACTTGATCTTCTTGTTCGTTGGCTCGGGATAATCTAGTAGATAAACACCAGCTTCCTCACAGTAGCTATCTGGCTGTAAATTATCCAAATTCAACGTTGCGCCACTCCAAGCGAAATGTGCTGGATTCTTTTTGCCTTCATCTGTAGCATCCTCCAGCCAATTCTCATAATCTATTTTACGAACACACACTGCAGTGACCGATGATTAGCAAGCTCACTTAGCCAAGCGGCCATAAAATTCGAACGTTTCCAGTAATATCAACCCTCCAAGGCAGTTGGTGGCAGCTTACTATAGAACTTTGGCTTTGGCCATTCGCCGGCTCGACTCATTGGAATGTTATCTATAGGCGGTAAAATTACCGACTCGGTGATATAAACCGAGTCGAATCCAGAGGGGCGTGGGTTTTTCACAATGCGGAATCTATGTTGTCCATCAGATGAAGGCATGACCAGCGACGGCTTTAGAAGGTTCTGGCTTCTTGAGGCTTACCCAGCTGCATTGTAGTCATCTCGAGGATAAACACTCCTCACTGATACCCAGCGGTCTGGCAGGCTGAGCCTGACTAATCTCTCCTTTGCTGTCCATCCGTACGGATCTGCAGCATCCATCCATTTAGACAGAATTACAACCGTCCCGGGCTTACTTGGGCTAGGATCGATGGTCCAGGTTCGGCGTCCCGTGCTGTCCATACCAATCATAGTTTTATCATGCACGACGATACCCTCGCCTTCTGCCTCGAAGGTTGCTAAGGAACCAAGTTAATATTCATTGGATTATTTAGCTTTATAGATGATTGTCGGCTGGGCTAATATATAGCCCGGAAGACAATCCGTCTTCCATACCATAGAACTCTCCCAGCTTGAGTGCATCACTCAAAGGCCTGACGCCGATAAACCCTGTTCTAGTTCCAGTAGCGGCAACCGAAGATACTACCATTAGGCAGCCGTAGAAAATTCGAAACAACATTGTTGATATAAACGATAGGAGTGTGAGTAAGTGAGGTTTCAACAGCAAAAGTGTTTCCACGTATTGTATATGTTTTCGTGCAATCTGCAACGGATCCGGGATCTTCAAAGGTACTTAATTTAACAGTAGCACTTTAGTTTTATCACTTGGGATTTATATATATCTTATTCAGCGATCGTATTTTTTGCACCAGAATTCAACAAAATCTTTAAGTTCACGCTTAACCCAAGTTTGTTTTGGAGCTCTTGCACACCGAATATTCTTATTAGAATATACAAGGGCCTCTAATCTGAATAAGCAGCATTTAGGAGAAAATATTTCCGTTACTATAATAACCCGATTGCAACCGAAGGGAAATTTTGAGAACTTGTATATATCGCTGGCTTCAACAAGGCAGCAAATCTGTTGAGTAGAAATTCACTCTCTCGTGTCTGGTCTGAGGAAGCCGGGGTCGCGAGTCCACAGTTGTGAAATGCTGAAGGCGGATTAAGAAGGAAACTCAATTGAGGATCTAGAGTCGCTCAATTGGATAAGACGGGAATAAAATACATCTCCTCGTTCTCTACTTGGAATTTTGATTTATTCCCATCGTTATGTATGATGCAGCTGACACGGCATAGTCGCAGCATCATGATGGCTAGCCATGGCTAGAGCTCCACCAATCTTGATCCCCGTGGAAATCTGAAGGTTGTGCCAACAGGGCTGATGTACATTACACACTCGCAGACTCACAAAGCCGTCGCACGTTGGTAGGATCGCTATTGTTTATAATACTGGAAGATGCGAACGCTGCGAGGAACCAATGGCCGTGTCAGCCGTGAAGCCTCACATCAAGATTGCGCTCTGAAGCTAACTGCACTGCAACACAGGATGTTGAAAAATTTGCAACAACACCCTTGTCTAGATTTCTGCTGTCGCATTGGCATGGTGGGCCAGCAAACGAAGCCAAGATGACTCGTCCTGTGCACCGAAGAAAAGCTTGATGGAGACGGCGGCTCCCGTGAAACATCCTGGCGGGTCGAAACAGAAAGACATGTCGGCAAAATGCGATGTTTTAGACATCGAGGAACACCACATTCTTCATGTGCAAGACAGTATGAGTCAGCTCCTTCGATGTTGCAGTGAACGATGAAGACTTCAAACATCAGAATTATTCATTGGTATGGGTGCACCTCTCGTTATGCTTGGCCAGGCAATTGGGTCCCCTGCTGCAGATTGCTGCCTCTGATTTACCAGCGTGTCGGCGTCCTGGCTGAATTTTCGTCAGTCCTCCTACAAAGTCAACTTTTTACACTGCTAGCAAACGGTCAAGTTTTATGTTGTTGTGGGGAATTTTTACCATCCTCGGCCAAAAGTTCTCCCATAACTATGTTTTGTAACCAACCTTGAAATGGCTAACAGACCCCGCAGGCGGAACGCCGCCATATGATGAGTCAGCCCTCCACACAGAACCTCATGCTTCAACTATGCGAAATGCGATGCAGCCCTGCACGTACCATCCCAATCTACAAGGTTCATCGTAGCTTCATGCAGCGAGGGACAAGAAGTCTGCTGTTAAGGTGGAGTCTACGTTGTTTACGTACATCCTCCCACGCGGCCTTCGACGCAACGCGGATTACAAATTTTGCTCCAGATTGGGCAGAATCTAGGAGCCGTATAGGGATCTTGAGAAAGTACTTATAGGGCCGGATTCGCGCCTTTGGATATGTCGATTTGTTTCCTCAGATATCATACTACAATAACGACGGATCCAGATTAAATATCCTTCACTGCAACAACTGCAAAATATCCTCAGCTAGCGCCAGCCCCCTCAATCCACCGACTTGCAACACTATCGCATTGGGCCAACACACATTCTCCAACACCTCAAACCAAGCACAATCCTCAAATATGTCCAGCCCTCAATTGAATCAAGCCCCTGCTTCGGCACGAAGCTCAGTCGATATGAAGACTCTCGATCTCGAAAAAGTTCGCTCCGTCGACTCTGATGATTCAACCATCAGAGTTCCATTCTCCTCGAAAAAAACCTCTCGAAAGCTCTTCTTCACTTTCCTCATCCTCGGCAACATCCTGCTCATCGCATTGATTGTCGGTCTCTCGGTCGGAATTAGCTTACGATTGTCGCACAACTCTGGTTCTTCGTCAAGTTCTTCTTCGAGTACCAATGAAATTCCCGCCAATGGTGGTGGCTCTGGCCCTAATCGGCACTCCTAAGGTGAGCCGACGATGAAGCGAACAGTTGCCCGTTCAGGATCCAGCAGCTGACATTCCTATCTTTAGAATCCTTCACATAAGCTATATAAGATCCGCAATCTGAAATATCGGATTTTTCTATTCTTAATATGTAATTCTTAATGTACCGCCGTTATGGATATACCTACATCATTTGCAGGGCGTTCTGGTGTTGGATTATTATTTCTTAGTCTGCTGTAGAATCAGAAATTTGTTTTTGTTGGATCCATACCCCGTGTGCACGACGTTTATAGCTTGCCCCTTAATTTGGGACTATTGACTTCAGACTTAATTTTTTGGACTACGGGATTTGGGTGTTGAGAGCAGAGAATCAATATCTTTTCATTCTTCATCCACATGGGTTCAACGTACAAATGTGTGTTACACTTGCCATTATAGACTCGTACTCCGCATAGCAAAAAAACAAACACTTGTGAATCCACTAACGCACGAGGTAAAAGGACCTTTAAAAAGTAGTATGAAATAAACAGTAATAGGGAGGGAATGGGCTCCAAGCTTCCTACGGTGAAAAAAATAACGCCCAGCGAAACTCCATTAATATCGAGATTGGAAGGCGCCTAAATACCTTCGGAAAGGGTAGAGCGAACAAATACTCAGGTTGAAAAGTCAAGGAATAAGACAAAGGATGGATAAAAAAACGGCCGTTGAAATATGGTTTTCGTCAACAACAACATGACTGCATTAATGACAAATGGTAAAGGGCTTATAGCAAGAACGCGCATCCGGCAATAAAGGACAGTGCCAAAAACATGGCGTGAAATATGATGATATCCCCACGAGTAAACGGATTTTGATGCATCCGCAAACCGCTCGCACCTGAAGACTCAGTCGATGAGGCTGGAGAACCGTCACCAGTTTTAGTGGCTTCCGCGAGAGCGAGAGATTCGCTTGCTCTTGCTAGCTCGGAGGATATGCTAGCAACGACTGCGGTTGCTTCGACAAAGCCGGTCCCGTCAACATAGGCAACGCATGCAGTTGGGACTGAAAAGTTAACGGCCAAGGGCTCAAATTTGAAAAAGTCCTCTAAACCCACCAATGGGTCAACGATGAACTCAAAACCCGCTGAAATTTCGAACTCGGGTTGGATATGGGTAAAATTTCCAAAATCTTGGAGAAGAACTTCTACTTCGGTCGGCTCTCTTCCTTCTATCGCTATGCAGTTTTCGTCAATGGGGCCATCCAGGGGCGAGAATACAACGTTGTATTTGGGTAGATTAAGATATACGGCAGCTTCGATTCCCGTTCCAATCCGGTCGCTCCCAAGATCAATTTCTGCTTTGATTCGAGGGTGGAAAGCTGCGGAAAGAGTAACGGTGTGATTCTCAAACTTTGCCTCAAACGGGAGGCCATCGAAACGCGTGTCACCAAATCCATCGATTCTTGAGTCTGTGATGTTCCCTAGATTCACATAGGCTGTGGAGTTATTGGGGACCTCTAGTTCAAATCCATAGTTCAGTTGGAGATCGGACTCCAACGTGAGCTGAAATACCAGCAGTGCCGCGAAGAACAAGCCTACGCTAGTGACTCCTGGAATCCTGAAACCGACCAATGGGATATCGATAATTGTAACATTGAAATATGGTTGGAATAGTGAAGCACCCTCCCAGAGAGTCTCCAGCTCGATGTGCGCGAAAAGGTCATTTGAGATGATCTCATACCATGAACCCTCCCATTCTCCATCGAGGCTGTCCAGAATTTGGTTGCCTAAATCCAAGGTCCCAGAGATAACATCAATGTTGCCTCTAATGGTACAATTCTTGCAGTTGAAAACAAGGCCTTCTGGGATAGCCAAGAAATCGCCAATTACACTTGAATTCTGTGGTGGAAATATCTGGCTATCGATGAGGGCCTCATCAAACGAGAAAGATTTTGAAGTGGACTCCGCATCGTCGTCGTCTGCTGTAGGTGACGGGGTAGCGCTTGTTGAAGTTGCTGTCTCAGGTTCTTCTTGTCGCCTCTGGAGGCGGTTTTGAGAGACAGTGACTAGGTCGTGGCCAGCAGGCCCAAAGTTGAGAGTGGACTTGTAGTCGGCCCATTTCAGAGGTTTCACTTCGAATACGACTGATTCCTCTACATAAGTCACAGTTGTGACGCTGAAAATAGGGGTTAGTTGTGTGGTTAGGAGAAGGAGAAGAGTTCTACTAACTTGTAGGCAGCTCTTCCGTGGTCTTCATTGCAAGTAAGGTGGGAAGTGATTAGGCGGAAGGTGTCGAGTCTTCCTGCCCTATCTCGGAAGCCCTGACAGTGGCCAGGAGAAGCGAAGGTTATCTCGATTCGCTCGCCATGACAGTGGACCTCATGAAGGATGTGATCCATATCCTCGAGTATAAACGTAGGCTCTTCGCTAGAGATCTTCATCACGGCAGACATCGCTTTCACTCGGTCCGAACTCGATCCTATCGTCGAATACTTGATATCAATATCTTGTTATATCTACGAAGGGCTGTTCCAACGGGAAATAATTTGAGGAATTATTTTTGCTCCATACCTTCATAGAAATCGAGTTCAAAATCGTAATACTCAGATATTTCTTGAGACCTTTTCGCCAGTTTGGGCTTTGCAGCTTGCAAAACCCTGCTGGGTTGCTCAGAGGCACTGGCGAGAACATATCCCGTGAGGAACAGGGCAGACAATAAAAAATTTGGCAACATTTTGGCGATATTGTTATTAAATGAAAAGGGAATTCTCCGGGTAATATGGGAATTGAAGCGGCCTTCAGGCTCTATGAAGGAACCGCTATGAAAACTAAGCTGACTGATGGTACCGGGCGCAGAGGGCTGGTTGAGGGGTAAAGGCGAGGCTCGCAGGTTATATAAACAACATCTCGACCACTCTAAAACTTACCATCCAACGGCTGTGCCTCCTACTCACTTCTTTTCCGGACGTGCTGGGCATCAGCATTCCATTTTTTTTGGGCTAGGTTGAGCCTCCCTCCCGAGACACGGGTGGTAACGAAACCCTGGAACAGAAGGCAACCACCATGTGAGCCAATAATCTATGCAGGGTCCATTGGACCCTGAGTTCCACAAACTTTTTTTTTTCGAACCCCAACGGCAGGAAATCCTGTACTATGTTTGGCGCCTATCCTTTCAGTGCTTTGCTGTCGGTCGAGCATTTTTGGCCAGTTGGAAACGTTGGAGCAAACACACATATTTCTGCAGGACATAAACGTCAATCGAGACAGTAGACCAATAAACTATACGGAGGTGGGGAACTATTTCATTGTAAGCGCATCATAATATTATTTTACGAGAGTTAGAGACGTTTCTCTATTGTTTTTAATCTCCCCTTTTCAGGAAGTTGAGAAGTGGAAGCGCGGTCCGCAGGCGGTGTCGGATTGTTGCGGGCGCTAACAGGAAGGTGTTTTTCGAAAAAGGGCTATTTCATTTCGTATGAAAACAATGGTTCTTGGTGTTGCAGCCGCGCCGCACGGCTGCATCGTTTTGCCTCCCAAATTTAGTTCCGGCTGCAGGGTCTGCAAGCAACATCTACCATCAGGAAGATGCTTACGAGGGGCGGGCGGAATGGTATCCGTATTGGAGTCACAAGGTTTTGGACTTGGCCCACTTCTGTGAGATACAATATTCCTTCAGCAGAAATAAAATGTATATTAGCAATCAATTACAGTCGCCGAGGAGGTGGGGATTTGGCCGGACCGGTCAAGAGGATGCGGTCGGCCACTGTCATGTTTGATTCCCAAAATACAACAAGCAACAGCCTCGCTGCGGGAAAGTATGTGATATCACACTCCCCAGAGCTATGTATGGTTGAAAATTCCCTCTTTGGGCCGTAATTTACATCCTTTGCAAGATAGAGACTCGACTGCCGTGTGTGCTTATCCATTATTATCTGATTATTCGGATGCACGACCGAGGAAAGGTCGGGATGTTGATTGAAAGAAGCTGCATGTAAGTGTGGCATGTGTTGTGCTTTTCCTTTCGTCTCACCTGCAAGTGGATCCGACACGGCGAACGTGCATCAGAACGCTTGGGAAAATAGTCGTATGAGAAAAGATGTCTCTTTCTGAGGCTTTGGATTTGTTTGCTTGACAGCCTTTCTGCAGGTTAACGTTAATTGTTAAATCCCAGACCGGGGTCAGCGATATCCTGCTCCAGATGGGGTTACTGACGCCCAAATTTGGTACGAGGTAAATTAGGGACTGGAGCGGGGCCAGGCAAACTGCCAGGAACCCCAGGCGACAGTGCAGCGAAGTAGTTTCATGATTTCAGCCGTTGAGCCTCATTGATGCCTACGCAAAAAAATTACTTGAACTCTGATTCGGGAAAGGGTGAGAACCAAAAAATGACTAAATATTTGCTCCAAATAATGCTATATCTGACGGAAATTTTGGAAAGGTTTTGGTTAATACCATTGAAGAATAAAATGTTATGGCCTGCTAACGAAGCGGATACTAAAAGGGTGATTCCAAGAACACTGCCCTTATCTGCTCCGGATGAAAAAATCTTAGCTTTCGCGTAAAGGGAAAATATATACATGAAGTTATGAAGCTCTGTACAAAAGGTTGTCTTGCGAAACTCTCTCGGGTTTCGAAGTAGAAAGGGCAAAGCACCGGTTGCCAGTTGTTAATTCGCCATCACCATGCTGGCAGTAGAGTAAGTCTTGTTATACGGGCCTAGAAGGACTCTTGGTTCACTTCGTCTGCCGCACCGCGCAAGAACATCTAGTTCAAGCATTGAGAATAGTAATCGTTTTGGTACTTGCAAGTACCCTGTGCACAAACTGTTGGGCCCTTGTAAAGGACCCCTCCGCACTGACCGTAAAGGGTTTGGAGGGCTTGTGGAGGAGAGGAGCTGGAGACCGGACAGCCAGTGGTCTTTGTCGTAGTAACGGGCTTCGGGGCGGCGGTCGTAGTGACTGGCTTAGGGGCTGTAGTGGTTGTCACTGGCTTTGGAGCAGCAGTGGTTGTTACTGGCTTTGGGGTCGTGGTGGTGACTGTCTTAAGAGTTGTGGTTGTTGGACGAGCTGTGGTGGTAGCCGCAGCTCGGGTTGTAGTGGTGGTTGGGGAAGAGCCACCACCAGCGGTTTGTCCGCTGCAGCTCATTGGAGCAGGTCCAGGAATCGCATAGACACGACCATTGTTGTCTGGCTGACCAGTGCTACCATAGATGCTGATCTTGATGCCTGGGTCATCCTGTGGGTAAGCCCCTGGGAACAAGACGGTGGATCCGCCGTTGTAGCTGCCACCACCTGTAATGTTGATCTGAACGCAAGATATGTAGAACTGAGCGCCGAGGGTGTCGTAGGCGCTGTGTAGAGCGATCAATTCGGCGCGTAGGAGATAGTTACCAGGAGCAAGGCACGATGGAAGGGTAAAATACCACCAACCCTTTGCATCAATCATGGTATCAACAGCCCATTTCTTGGTAGCCGTGTTGAAGCCCTCGTGAGCAACTTTGAACCACTTGAGACCTGTGGAAGAGGTAGTGGCGGCGTTATCAACCTTCGCAAGGTAAATAGCGATAGGTCCTTTGTGAGAAGCAGCAATCGGGTTGTCAACATCGCCAGGATATTGTTCTCCTCCAATGACGTGACCCCAATAGGTTCCAAGCTTAGCACCAGCGGGGACATTAACTACGGAAGAGGAAGTCGATCCTGGGACCTGGCAGATAATGTCATTGGAGTTGACGTCCATGATTGGACTGTTGCTCGTCGGTGCTCGGAATCCAACCAGTTGGCCCTGCTCGGCTCCATTGATGGAGATTTTCTGGAAAATAGCGTGAGCCTGCGCGGTAGCGGCGAGACCGGCTGCCAAAAGTGCTTGCACTTGGAACTTCATATTCGATGTATATAAGGGGAAGAAAAGAAAACAAATGAATGTGGATGTTCAAAAGAACGGGATTTTGACCTTTTCACAGAGAAGGCTTTAAAGAGCGTGGTGGTTTTTGGTGATGGATGAAGGAGAGAGAAACATAAAAACGAGGTAGATCCCATCGACTTATATATTATCGGTTCGGCACATCTTACCTCAGCATATTTTTCCGGTTTCCGGGTAGATGTCACTTTCAGTCATTTACCATGGTTTCACGATTGCTGGAGCAGGCGCTCAGACCAATCTGTCAAAGGATGCTAGGTGGGTCGGTGGTTCGTTGTCAAGCCACAAGGAGTTAATCCGGGACCCACATACACGGACCAAGTCCTCCTGCCAGACCCATGAACATGAATGAGGCTGCATAATCCAAGACGATGTTCTCCATCTTACTCTTAATTAGCCACCACCCGCCCTCAATCTACACTAGATTTGTAGACAAAATAGGACGCTGATTGAGGGCATGTTACTAGTAGCTATGATCGACGGATAAATCTACTCTTGAAATAAGCTTATTGGTGCTGTCGAAGCCTAGAAGCGCTTGCTTTTCTAAACAAAGCCCAGACTTGACCAGCTTAACAACACTTAAACATTCTCACGATTGCATTTGATTGATAATAATTTAAAGTGATAATATTAATAGATTGAAAGGCAACTCGTGACGGCAAGATTCTCCAAAGACCCTCACTCCCCAAACTGCTGCTGCAGAGTTGTACCTCTCTCTATATTATGCGATGTTATGCTTTTCAAGTGGATCGACTACAAGAGGTTTTACTTGTCGAGATAGTCTCAGGCGTGCACTCCTCCAAAAAAAATTTAAGAAAGGAGTGGTTGAAGTGGATCCACGATACTGCCATGATCAAGATCCCGGGTCGGAGTGTTTCGCAACTTAAAAACCTTAAAGCGTAAGACTATTGACTTATTCTTGTCACGTCACTTTTGCAAAAATTTTTGCTAGGAACTTTGGTAATGCCCCCTTTTTCCTCATTGGTAACGAGGATGTAGCCCACGGCTCGTCAATGAACTGGGAGTTGGGTCAGCCATGAGACAGAATTTGTTTTCAAGGTTGCCCCTGATGCATTGAAATTCTCTTTTCGGCTAACTAACCGAACACCACCCCCGCCAACGCGGCTGGAAAACATGGAAAAGATAAATAGACAGGACTGAGATGCCATTTCGTATTCGTGGTGTATTTCCGGCCCAATATATGTGATACCCGCCATGATACCCACTCGCCACACCATCCCAGGATTCGGAGGAACTTTCGAGATCAAATTTGAAAGGGATCACCCTTGTATTGCTTTTGTAGGGTGGACATTCCCTCCTTTGAGCTCCTTGCCACGTATCTCTGTGATTACGCCTGCAGATTTCAAGGTCATGATGGTGAATTCCAAGAACCGGGAAAGATCATCTCGGGTCATTTTTCTGGGCAAAACTGAAGCTAGAAGATTCGTGGAGCCTTGCTCCACTAATCCAAGTCCTTTGAGATTCAAGAGCCGAAAGCTCTTGTTTTCTTGCCGCAATGCTAACCTCCTAATTCTCCTCTTTCCTAACAAGATGGAAGAGTGTTTGAGTCGCGTGATATGAATCGGTATCTTTGCTGAGACTATCAGTCTTAGATATTTTCGGGCTCTCCAAATCTCTATTCCAGAACGCATGCGGTGCCTTTTTCACCATTGATGCGTATCCCCGTGCACGGCCGTGAAGACCGGAATGCGAAGTGACCGAGACGGCAATGCATTATCTATACGGACGGTGACTAAACGGTTATGCACTTGGAAGTAAATTTAGATTAAGCTAGTTCGTTGATGCAATTGCCATGTACAGTACATGTGAAGGTACATGTGGCGTTCGACCCTGGTTCTGAGCAAGAAAGGCCATAGTCGAGAAATCAGAGAAATCTCTGCCCTTGGCTTCTAGTATCCATGTCAAATGTTCTATGTCAGCCTCAGCTGCAGTATCGATATGTTCGGTCTGTCAATGCTAAAATAAGTCGATCAACCTATGGGTATACCTGTTGAGCTTGACTCTAGTTTGACATTGTGAAGAGACATATGAGGTGTAGAATAGGAGGGAGCTTCGGCGCCGGTGAAATACCTTCACTCGTACTGCTTCTTTACTTATTCATTGAAGCGGAACTGGGTTTCACCCCCCAATTTCTAGCGTTAAGGTCCTTCGCGGGCTGATCCGGGGTGAATCAATAACTTGATTTATTGAGATCATTTGATTCTTGATCGCTCTCAGCCCATGGCTACGACTCTCAGTACTCCAGCTATCTTCTCTACACCAGTACTTTGAGGGTATGTGATTGTTCGGATCTTCTCATCTCTAGCAGGTGGCCGTCTTGTCGTGTGGTTGGTGTGTCTGATTCAAACCAGGATACCGGGGTCGATTCCCCAACTTATAAGTATACACACCCGAGGAGAAAGGGGAGTATACGAGCCTACTTCTTCTAATCAGAATAATAGCCACAACCTCCTTCAGTACCTAGCGCCTGGCTTCGACCAGCAACTTGCGTTTCTGACCAATTTTGGTATTCTCGTCCGCATCCGCTTAATTGATCGTATAGATGCCTGGCGCAGCGACGCGTGTCGAAACTCAAATCCAGTGCTTGCCGGCTATCGCTTAACTCGAACCCGATAAGCACCCTTCCAGAAAACCATATCGATTGTAGCACTCCCGGTGGAGCCGGTCAGGGAACTTATCGTTTACATATAGGGAATATGCAGTCTGATGCATGATATTTACAGCAGTAATTTACGACCTTTAAACCTATCAAGACTTAGTTGCATCTGGAATATTCGTGTCTCTAGGAGTAACAGTTCATGGTATTTTCGGGTCTTCAAATAACTGTGCCTTAAATGACAAAACCCCATATATACAATCCTAAGACATACGGATTAAATAAACACGTTATTTACATATGTTATAATATAATATAACACCAAAGCTACAAGGTTAGCTTAGACATGGGTGGTAGCGCCAGTTGCAGTGCCGTCCTTGAGGAGCAGGAAATCGCTAGGTGGAATCATATTCTGAGAATTCCTTGCACCGGTGACAAGAGAAGTGCTAGTGCTGATGAAGCGAGCATCATTCCAGGTTCCACCAATATTCCATGAGTTTCCACTCTGTGTGCTTCCAGAAATGATATTGTGCGTCGCGGCGTTGTTGGAAGCCAGATTATTGGTAAACTTGCTCTGCGATGAGCCAAAGTCAAAGCCGGTGCCACCATTCTTCCAGGCAGTGTTTTCCTCAATGACGAGTTGGCCGTAGTTACCATTGTCCGTGAATCCATCGACAGCATTTTGGAAGGAAAAGCAGTTCCGGACAATATGAGCTGCTGGGACATCTGGGTCTCCACCGCCAAGTTTGAAGCCATTGCCGTCTCCCTCGAAAGGACTGAAGCCCCAGCGGTTGACGCCATTGCCCCATGCGATCGTATTCTCAACTAAAATCGGAGTTTCGAACATCCTATAAAATATTAGTTTCTTTCGGTCAGAAGAGTGAAGCGAAGAAAGAGTGAGTTGCACCAGAAATCAAGTCCATCGTCAACGTTATTCCAGAGTCTAGCGCCACGAACAACGTTTCCTGCACCACGTCCTGATTTAATCCCAAGGCCATCGGCAGACTCGCCATTCTTTCTTGGATCGCGATTGCCATAGCTGTCGAGGTTGATAACATTGCAGTAGGCGACATTACCCTCCAATTGGAACCCAGTTTCGTAATTGTCGCGAGTGATAAGATCTAAGAAGTCATTGTAGGACGCGTCACGGTTGTACATGCCATAGGGACCATTGATAAGCCTGAGAATGTTAGCTGAATGATCTCCTCGACAATCGGTGGGCTAGAGACCTACTCAAGACTCTTGAACGTCCAGTAGTTGGCGTTTTGAACGTGAAAGATACCACGGTCAGAATTTGCGAGACTCGCATCTAGAGCAGCAGGGGTGCCGGTCATATTCTCTCCATCGATGATGACCTTCTCTCCTGGGTAGGCGGAGATGGTATAGCGTTGGGAGGAGGTTCCACTCTTAGCAATTTGGATGTTCTTGGAGGGTCGATAGGTTCCTGCACGAATGTATATCGTGTATCCAGGCTGGGCAGTGTCGACGGCCTTTTGGATGCTAGCGAATGGAGAGTTTATACTGCCATTATTGGAATCAGACCCACTCGTGGCAACATAAAGCACTGAGCCGCTGGGGGCAGCAGCGGTTGTGGTTGATGAGGTTGTGGTCCGGCTAGTGGTGGTGGAGAGGGTTGTTCGAGATGAGGTTGTTGTCGTGCGACTTGATGTGGTTGTCGTTCGGGATGAAGATGTCGTCGTACGGCTGGTCGTGGTTGTGCGTGAAGAAGTAGTGGTAGCGGTGGTGGTGGTGACCCCAGTGGCCTGAAGACATTGAGAATACCATTCATTGCTGTAGACACATGTCCAACCGGAGACACACGTTGTTGCCCCAGTCCAGCCTGACCTGTAAAAGGATTAACATTTGTGCGCGGAGAGCACGGGAATGGGAAAAGACACTCACCCACCGCATTGTGCATACGGTTGAGCCTGGGCGCTCACTCCTTGAAGAAGGAAAGAAATACAGGCACCTGCTGCGAGAATTCTACGAGAGCTAGCCATGGTGATTGTCCAATGCGGGTACGAAAGGTGAAACCGGAACCACGATTTCTAATGGTGTAATTTTTGATGTTCCCCCAGCCATGCGGAATAGGAGTTACGCTGCGTTTTATACCATATCGCAATGCGATGTCGCTTAGTGCTAGGAATGTATTAATTCCGTCTGATGTGATCCATAGCCAACGTTTTAACAATGTTGAGAACTTCCACCAATCGTAAACCCGGTAGACGTCTTCGGATAAAGAGAGTGTCCGAGCATGATGTCGAATTTCTCCAGGAATATTGTTGCGAAACATGCGTTCCATGGTACAATCCTCCCCGGATGAACCAGAAAACAATTCCATGCGACATTGGTAGCGTTTAAGCTTTTCGTACCTGGCGGGACGTCGTTCCGCACAATCGTGCGGTGAAACAGGGTACATCCTATGTCCAAATGTTTGGAGTAGCCAGGAGTAGGTGCGAGGGGAGTCTAAGCGAGCAGGGATTGTGCAACATTAGTGAGTTTAAACGGGCCGATTGTCAATTGGGTGGGTACGTTGGGAATCAAACTACGTACTACATGCTACATGGCTACAGGTGCACGTGTATCATAGGCACATCGCGAGATATATTTCCGTGAGACTCGCTGTCAGGGGCAGCAATGGTGCCATTTCGAGAAAGAAAACCACAATCACGTGGCTGCCGAGAACCTGTATCCATATTCCTCGTATCAATTCTTTCTCTAGAGCTAGAGCGTCCCGTTACACCGGTTGCATCGATTGCTGTCAACCCCTGGCCCCTCAAAAATGCAACATGGGAGGCAACACATTTCGTCTGTGCCGAGGTGTTGCGTCCAAAGGTTTCGGCCAAAGATTTGGATGCTCTTAACGGATTCACGAAACTATGGGAAGAAGTCATTCAAGTATCAACTTAGGGGTGCATTCGAATGTAGATTATATTTTTGGTTGAGTATCCGCTTTGAATGATATCACGTGCTTATATGGCTGTTACGCTTGCAGTGAAGTACTTGTGGTTCTAGGCTTGACTTTTTGCCGAACAGAGTGTCGGTCGGGTCTGGAAAGGTTGGGGGTTGGCCTGCAGCCTTACAAGGCTGATGGATTTGATGAAAGGAAAGGAAAGGAAAGGAACGTAACAATATCGAAACGGTAAGACAGTCAGTTTCTGAGGTATTCGGGTAAGCACGCGTCCGTCAGGATTGTTTAAGCCTCGAAATAGTATTGATATTCTGCCAAATGCAGTCCCTATAGGTGATAGTGATCTGATAGCTAGAAGGAGGTTGTTTCAATAATCCATTGTCTAGAAGTTATACTTCCGACATTCAGGATTTGTCAGGATACTTAATTACTTATAGCAACGTGGCATTGTCATAATCAAGCCGCGCCCTTTGAGGCTTTGGGGATGAGGACAGGCACCATAATAACGTGTCTGACGATATAATTAAATCTAGGAAAGGAATTAAGACTTCAGATCGCCATTCCTACCTAAGAGAACGAAGAAAGCTGGGGGATGGAAATTAGAAGTGTGATAACGGGATCGAATATTCATGGGAGTCTTCGGTAGGGTTGCCACACCGATTCAGTAAAGGTGGGTCGGGAATTGGATCCTGATGGTGATAATTGTTACCTGAAGTTTGATATGACGAAATTACAATGGGATTGGTGCCTGACAAACCAACAGGGATCTTGGGCTGAATAAACATCGCCGGTTAGGAGAGCTGATCCCACAACGCAACATTGGGCAAGATGGTTGAAATTGGGGATTATTCCTTAAACCGAGGACGTGGTGTGTTTAGAACTTTCAAGCAGCAGCCTCTTAGAATAAATATAGACCTTGTGGGTTTAAAGGTTGTGGTCGTCAGTCAAAGCAAGGTTGGCCAGATTTCGCTTTTGGCGTCTCGGGTATTATTGCTCTGGGAGATCGAGGCAATGTTCTCTCGCAGGAATAACACGCGCAATATATGTCTGCAAGCGTAAATGTGGAGTGCCTGGTCAATTTCCGATTAGCTAATCAACGCTTTCGAATGAAGAGATCGTAGGGATGACCCCACGCACGGTTTGCCTCTTAACGTTATAAACAGGGGCAGAATTATATTGCGATTGCAAGAAATTCCGTTCTGGCAACTCTGATGCTGGCTTTTGAGCACCTTCCCGGAGAGGCGGAGGATACTTTGTTCATTGATGATTAATATGCTGTCGCGCACGAACGCAATTATAATCTGTTTAAAAGTCTGCGGCTCTGTGAGGACTGTTGTATACATGGTTCTCCTAGTCGCAATCAATGTTGATCATGGTACCTTCCTTCGCAATTGGTACGCCGAAGGTAGAGATGACAAATATCAACGTGTCAAAGGGAGAATAGCTCACAAGGATGTAAAAGTTCCGAACTCGATGATGTGGGCGCTATCCTAATCAGGGGGCAGGCGAATGAACACGAATGCTCAGCCCTCGTGTTGGGGCAACGCAGGCCCCTCGAATCGGCTAAAATTGTGCTTGTTTTGCATCAACTGCAACTACAATTCTATGTTGTGTAACACAAACTCGACTAAGGCTTGCGGCGATCCACTAGATGGTGAAGGCCCTTGCAGAAGGATGCATGCGAGGGCCTTTTCTGAAAAGGAGAAGAGATCTTTGAAGCTCTCGATCCACATGGCGACTTCTTGGTCACCTCAGCCGTAAAGTTGTCCTGGTTTGCTACACTATAAACGCCCAATTTCCACCAGAAATCCTGCGGGATGCACTTTTGCCAATCGCTTGCTGAACAAAAGTCAACAGAGAGTGACTCCATGGTCTTGGCGCGCTTCTCCCCGAAATGAAATTAGACTTTCGGGCCCGACAGCTAATCCTTACCCCGTGTTCTTATTGAGCCGCAGCACGCCCCTCCTTTGTGCAGGAAACCCGTGGGCCAGACCCTAGCAGTATCGCTCAGCCGTACAAAGTATTCTCCCTATTAGAATCCGCAGAGTAAAACAATCACAACACCATCGCAGAGGCTTTGCATCTTCCAGACAATCCTTCATGCAGCCACGGGAGACAAAAGGGCTCATTCTGCGAGGCCTAGACAGAAAGTCGTCTGCAATAGGGTTCGGGCCCACACTTACAGAGCTCATCAACAACATGGTGTGATCGCGGGTAATTTAATATACTTGGCAAGCGGAGCTATAAGGCTACGAACTTTCTAGATTGTGTATAAAGCGCCAGTCGGGAGCGTACCAAGGGCTTGACTTAAGACTAGCAATTCCGCTACTCCATATCGTCCATCGAACATACTTTTGTTAGTATAAATCAAGTTTATTCAGGATGCGGCCTCCAACTCTTGTCTCTTTATTGACCCTCGCTGGTCTTGTCCTGCAAGTTGCTGCTGACTTGTCGGTTTTGGGCGCTGGAGGGCGTGATAAAATCCCGAACAGCTATATCGTTGTTCTCAAGTCATCGACAAATCAAACCCAAGTTCAAGAGCATACCCAACGTATCACTGGTTACCATTCCCGTAGAAGCATCCGCGAACGCGATAATACCGTCGGAATTAAGAGTCACTTTGGGATCGAAAGCACTGGCTTCAAAGGCTACGCTGTTGAATGCGACGGGAGAACACTGAGTCAGATTCTCCGCTCACCAGAGGTATGTCGATGCTCAATATACTTGATGATGATGTCGCCGACTAAGCTGACTCTTTGAACCGTAGGTCGCATATGTTGAACAGGAAGGCAAGACGAAAGTTCAATACACGCAGAGACCATCTACTTGGGGTCTCGCTCGTATCTCTCACAAGGATCTTCCATGGCCATATGTCTACCGGTATCAGGGTACTTGGGCAGGAAAAGGAACTACTGTTTACATTCTCGATACCGGCGTCCGCGTTTCGCATAAGGTTCGTCTACCATTGAATTGAAAAATTTTCAACCCACGACTGACACCTATCGCGAAACTTAATAGGAGTTTGAAGGTCGTGCTAAGCACGGGTATAACGCTGTCGGTGGCTACAATGCAGACAGATATGGCCATGGAACCCACGTCGCTGGTACGGTTGCTGGAAAGACCTACGGTGTTGCAAAGAAGGCAAACATTGTTGCCGTTAAGGTTTTGAACGACGAGGGAAATGGCCGTGATTCGCAGACCATCGCCGGTCTCAACTATGGTAATTACTTTCCCGAGTTCTTTTACTGTATCTGCCTGGATACTATGAATTTGGGACAATACTGACCAGCGATATATCACAGTTGGCAGGGTTGCCAAGGCGGGAAAGAG
>LDUD01000065.1:190165-204029 GCA_012184295.1 Dactylella cylindrospora
CCCTTGGAGGGCCTAAGTCAAAAGCTGTCAATGATGCAGTTGAAGCTCTCTATAAGAAGGGAATCATCGTTGTTGTTGCGGCTGGAAATGATGGTGTATGTGAAAGATTCTTGAATTAATACGTACTCAACGTGTCAGCTTTTCTTGCTAACAAGGTTCTGGATCTAGCTTGATGCTGCCAATTATTCACCCGCCTCCGCACCGAACGCAATTACCGTCGGCGCTACCGATGACTGGGACTGGCGTGCCTACTTTTCTAATTATGGCAAATTAGTCGATATCTTTGCTCCGGGTGTTGACGTTCTTAGCGCTTGGTGTACCTCAGATACTGCTACCCGCTATGAACAAGGAACCTCAATGGCAGCTCCACACGTAGCGGGTCTTGCTGCATACTTGATTAGTAGTACATCTGCCTATCAAAGCCCACTTACCATCTGGAACAGGATGGTTACGCTCTCACAGAAAGGAAAGATCTCATACGTGGGCACTAATACACATAATCGTCTTGCCTTCAATGGGTGGGCATAGTTCAACTTGATCGTTTTCCTGTCGTTTTTCCTGTCCTCTCCCCTAGATGGGACAGGATGGATAATGACCAGGGCATCTCTCATTGAGATATAGGATTTGGCATTAGGAAGAGTCACATGTTAGCATATAGCATCTTGCATTTGATTTTCGTGGCATATATCATTCATGGTTCAACTAGCGCTAGGGAAAATTACACATAGGGAGATTTTTTTATCTTGAATGTACTGTACTATCATACATTATATAATATGCAATAGTGAGATTTATATCAACGAAAAAGCTAATGGTCGATCTTTCAGTGCTTGATATCTACCATTTCACGAAATTGTGAAGGCTTCAATAAAAGGAATGGGTGAATAGCTTCAAGCATTTCTGAAGTGAAAGGCGGCTGGAGGAAGCTTGGGCCTGTGGTAATCAAACATGGACTGAATTCTGAGATTGAGAGGACCCTCTCACCCTTTAATTGATTGGATGGATTGTGTAATCAAGACCTAGTCTATGCCCCCTTCAACCTAATATACCACTCTCCTGTTATATTTCATTAATAATTAATTCTGCCAGGGTGATTTATAGAATTCTCGACCAGAGCTCCACTATAATGTGTATTGAATCAGAAATCTAATTAACGTAAAAGAAGTCAATGAGAATAAGGAATACAGGCGAACTTCTAGCTCAAACACGCAAGGCTAGAGAGGTCAAGAAAGGTCTAGGAAAGAGTTTGTTTGCGAAACATACTAGAATCTAATTGAAAAGAAATAAGAACAGGGACACTTGCAGATGGGACGCTTGAAACCCACTACGAACTACCTGCGATCGAGAATAGGCTTTTTAAAAAAATACAGTTGAGACTTCTAACAAGTATAAAAGTGTCACTGTTTCTATATTACTATATATATTTCAAGTCCGTGGTTAGAACGATGTGTACAAAATTTGCAAAACCTATGTCTACAAAACCTTCGTACAGAAGGTAATTTATTCTAGCCTTCTAGATCTTGGGATTCGGAGGCGGATATAACTGGGTAAGCTAAGTATGTCTACTAGGTTGCTTCACAAGCTGTATCTGACTGGACTTAAGTTGCTTAGCCTTGGCGTTGATGCGTGTTGAGGGATTGCTACCAAAACTGGAGCATCGGCATATTCCGTCCCAAAAAAGCATCCTAACCTGCATGCTGCAGCGAAGCCATGTCACAAGAATAAGAGCTTTCAGCTTTCTGAAAATCTGGACTCGTGATAGCTAAGATTTTTCTGGCGATAGTCAGCGGGGTTCTCCGAAACCAGAGTAGCCAAAATAAATGAGCACGCTGACTGAACCTGATATAGCTAATTAGCGCTAATGGGATTGTCAACTTCTTTGAATATTTTCTAAACACCAGCCTTTCGCGCCACTAATTTAAATAGAGCAACTGTGAACCTTGAGGTCTAGAAGGTACTGCGAGCCAAGGCGCGGCTGCACTTGAGGCTGAAATGTTGCATGTTCCTATATAGTTCCCAGCCTTGCCCATGCAAAGGTGACCTATCTTAGAGGATGGCAAGAAAAGCGAGAGATTTTAACGCTGTAATGGATAATATTTAGGCCAGCCCCTCCGATCTCCCTGAAAAATGCGAAATTAATCGACGTATATCCACCGATCTAGCTAGATAGCGCTATTGATATTCTTGGAACAATAATTTGTAGGTTCTCCGAGAACCTTCGCGCCCAGGGATGTTGAAGCTTATTGTATCCTTCATGCTTCCTGCTTTCATACCACTTATAAATTCCCAGCCTGCTACCGTGTACGATCACTCTACCACCATATTTACCACCTTGACGTATATTGGCGCTTTGGGAACGACCTGGGTACCTCCTGACGACTGCTTCACCGCAACGATCATCAGTACCATCACCTCAACCTGGGGAGTCGGCCTCACCAATATTGATAAGTTCACGACTTATCATTTGGGGTGTGGAAACGGCGAATATACCGCTTGTTGCCCACCGGAATGGAGCCAAAAGGGGTACTACAGACCCGGTGTTCTCCCAGCTGCGCACTTTATTGGCAATGAAGACTATCTAAGTATTATAGTCGGAGGCGCCCATGCTGTAGTAGCATGTCCATCGTACGTATTGTTTAACTTTCTTTCTATCACGTTGAAGAGCCGCGGGAAAGAATGAGGAGCAGTCAGCAAACACCGACATACCTCATACAAAGCCCTTCTACGTCACTTTCGATTGGATTGCCTTCCTATGACATCTACTGATGCGGATAATATATATTTATATTCGAGTATGATAGTCTGCTCTCTCCAAGAGACCTTGAGTCTACGTGGCAAACTATTGAAGCTGATAGCCCCGTGCCGACAATTCAATGTGTCTATGCCTCAGCAACGAGATATACGGCCGGTGGGACCACGGTATCCCGCCTCGAAGTAGCTCTGGCGCAGCCGATCGTTTATTTTACTAGCGGTGTTGGAAATCTACCATCTGAGCCAACAACAAATGTTCCTACACGTTCTACAGATGATAATACTATACAGTCACCCGATGGCACTAGGGGCCAGACTATAGACGGTGTTCACAGTGAAGGCAATGGCTGTAATAGCAGTCGTGGACTATCTACAAATGTAGTTGCAGGAATAGCGGTTGGTGCATCTATTCCAACAATTCCATTGGCATTATATATTGGCTACAAGCTTGGAAGGCGAGATAAAGAAGTGCGTTTAGTGCAAGGGCCGGGTATTGAGGATAGAGTTATTTGAATCTCATCTATATATTACTTGGTTAGGACATATTTTTTTCACAAGTTCTTATCATAAAACCTCAACTAAACAGGGTACTTGAATCTCAGCATCTGTAATTGGTATCGTCTTGGCTAGCCAATAGACACCAAACGTCCACCATTTTCATTTTCTTTGATTTTGAACCAAAATCTGGCTTTCCGCTCTATGAGAACTCACGTAAAACCCATGTGATGCATTCTGTCTATGTTTTTCATGACAAAAGTCAACGGCTGACTTGTTTAGGCGAATGCAAATGGAGTGCTAGAGTCGATTCACTGCTTTCCTCCTGGGTTGTTCGCATTATGTTTGTTGCATGTTGCATGTTGACTAGTCTTATTCTTCAAGCTTCATGCCCCACTGGCCCCTCCGAATTCAAAAATCTGGGTCTTTAATTCCCAATAACACAGTATATTACTGCGGGTTCTCTATAAACATTGGGATAGCCCTGCCATATTTCTACAAACTTACCGTCTCTGGATGCATTTATGACACCAGCTTTGAGCAGGTTGTTCCGCTCTGGGTTAAATTTTGTAGAGAGTGTATTAGATTTTGTGTTGCGGCCACAATATTGGTGCGTTGTTGGTTGCTGTTTGCAGATGTCCGTATTGGGAGGCGTTGCCAAGGAGCCTGGATTCAAAACAAAGACCTTCCACCCTCAATACAAGATACTCTTGCTCAATCAACGATGGAAAAGCAAGGTCCTCATACAACACAGCAATCTTCCCATGGAACGCCGATTCAAAGAGATCGAATACTGGCTCTCCAATCTGCCATCAACTTCCGCTTGCGATCGTCAAGAGATAGGAGGGCCGAGCAAACGACGCTGCGTTAGTTGGGATAAAGGCGCCATCGAGGTTTCCTTCATGCCAACACCACCTGCGAGTAATATGGACTCAGAGATCTCGAATCGAGCGATACCGTTAGACAACGAGCGAACTCCCCGCCCCAACAAGAGATTACATCAGGAGATAGATAGGGATGCCGATGCCGACAGCGGAAATGATCTTAGCAGCGACAATGGAGCTCCACCCTCGATTGCTTCTTCAGCAGAGTCACTAGTCTCGACGCCGAGTAATATTACCAACAGAGTGATGGTAAGGGCGGATGATGATTTGGAAGAAGAAAAAGCTTCGAGTATCCGGTCGGCACGAGCTGAGCTTGTCAGAAATATTGAGGCACCTGTAAGGTTCATAAATACAACAGCTCTGGCAGATTCTCCAGTGCGAGAAAAGATGCCAACGAGCGTTATCGAAATTATCAAGGAGTTTTCAGAAGGGAAACTTGATGTTGGTTTCATACCTTCCAACCTAAAGGTTCGTCTTACTCGTACCTCTAATTCGGCAAATGGGTTCATTCTAATGTCTGGAAACTTCTTTAGGGTATGCTCTCGTCCCTTTCGCCCTTCGAACACTTTCCAGATCATGCCTTTGTTGAAAGTGGTATATCAGAAAGTCTTGCATTTGCAATAGCACGCCATGTAGGCCAAGTGGTAAGGCAAGCCGCAGCCGTCTTTTCATCCAACAATGATGAGTCCACCTGGTATCCAGTAGTAAGGCAGGTGCTCGCGTTCGACGATGTTACTGCCTTGCCCCCGGCAAATCCACTTGCACCTCTGGCCGAGCCATCCCTGAAGCTCGAAGAGACGTGAGTTTACCAATAAATTGCATGCGTTCTTCTTTTAAAACCCTTCCTAACTATACTGCCCTCTTCTCGCCAACAATTGTCAAGTGATAAACATGCTGACATCTAGTGAAGTCAGACAAAAAGGTTCCGTAAAAGGTTATTTGCTGCTACGAAGAAACCTAAAAAGGTAGATTTTGCGCTATTCTACAATCCCGATCAGAAAAAGTGGGCGGAGTTTTATGAGAGCTACACCTCCAGATTCAATCGGTGTGACTTGTCGCCTTTTGCGGATACATCTGCAGCGGAAATGGTACCTGCTTGCTTGGTAGAGGTCAAGTCACCAGTTGGGACATACTTTGGCGCGGAACTGCAGGCTGCAATAGCTACAATTGCGACGCTTAACCACATGGTTCTTCTGAAACGGCGAAATGATTGTTTTACCCAAAGCCTAGCAAATCCATCGAAGGCAGACCCCTTGCTTCCTCTACGGTACCCTTTCCCGTTCTTTACGGTTGTTGGGCACCAGTGGTATATTCATTGGGCATGGAGGGACTCGGCTAATACAACGGTATGTTTCATTCTCCTCGGACAATTGTGCTGTTCTAACGTGAGGCTAGTATATTATCGGGCCGATGAGTGTCGGAAATACCGGATCGTGGGTAGGTGGATTTAAGCTTGTGAATTCGATTCACAAGTTGAAGCAGTGGCTAGAGGGAGACTACGGGGATTGGGCAAAGGGGATATACGGGGGATTATGTGCTTGATTGTGTAGATATTTAGCGTTACTACTTGAAAGCCGTAGGCGTTTATGGTCATGCTTTGGCGAAATGGATACCCGGAATATATTTTTTTCACATTTGCTGGCTGGTGTAGAATCAGTGAGATAAACCCAAGCTACGCTTAGATCTATCCCGAGTATCTAATTCTGTAAATCTTTATGGCCGACCTGACAACTGAAAGATAGTCAGCGCCCTATCACTATTCTTGCAACCCGAAATTCTATAACTACCTTGAGAGCAATATTCGTTCGTGTAGGGTCCAAGGTAATAGCATGACGCGACCCCTTCAAGTTGATGCATATTGCGCTGCCACTTGTTATTTCTTCTCTTCTTAGACCCGTAACTTGGGTGTCATTGAAATCCAATGCCACCGCGGAGTTTGGGAAGTAGCGTGTTGAGTGAACGGTTTCAGCGCTTTTGAGGTGCTGGATTAGTAAATCGAGGGAGAGAAGCAAGATCGAGGCCGTTCGTGGTCAGTTCAGTTTGGAGAGTAACTGAGATTCTTTGTGAGATGGGCACCTTGGTTCTCCTAAAAATTGCAAATGTGAAGTCGCTCCTGTTCTGTGCAGTGCTAGGATATTGCCAGTTTACTAATTCAACGAAGTTCTGACATTTTGGTGAATTGGGTGGATAGGAGGTCGCTATTAGAGAAAAGGGTCAGGACCACTTGATCTTCGTGTAGTCACTGCAGCACAAAGAGGACTAGCTATCGGGGTGAGTATCTATTGCATAAGCACTTTGGCTATTGCCAATAGCCCAACACGGCAAACAAACTGGGCAGTCTGGCCTCGCGAGACGATATCCCCGATATCGGCCGATGTAGATAAAATTGAGATGGCTGATTTCATATATGGTTTCCAGTAGAGGAGGCCATTCAGGACGGACTAATCAGAACAATCGACACAGGAAAAATGGTATATCACATGTATATTGTTTGACCAATATGATAACTTCGAAGCCTGATTTGTGTTATGAATTCGAATTAGAAGGGGAGAAACCTTGTGGAATTACATGGAACGCCCTCTTTGAGCGATGTGGACACACCACTCGTTGCCCTCATGAGCAAGGTCTGTAAAAGAGCTAGCTGCACTGCGCAGGGAATCTAGAAAGAAAGGTGAGAGGAACAGCTTATGCGATTTGGGACAGGGTCTTTTTGCAAGCTTGTCCCTGTTTTTGAATATCTTCTTCAATCTCTCCTGCTTTAGTTCTGGTGGTGTCTGCCTTGGGGGTTATAGCAATTAAAATGAAATACAGATTAAGGGGCATAGGGAGTGGATTTGTCCTTTTGCGAGCAGCCGGGGAAGTATTTGGCCAATCTGCTTCAACCCAATTTTGACGTTAAATGCATATACAAATTATTTGAAATTAGCCCTCAATCGAACGCAATGACCCACGGGTGAGCCAATTATTCCAGTATTTCAGCTCATCAGTCTCATCGATGGTATTCTGCTATGTCAGAGTATGAACAGTGGCTTTGCTAATAAGATTCGGGCAGGTAAAGATAAGCATATGGTATCACAGCTTGCTTCTGGATAAACACATCTCGTGTTCATATTTATGGAGCAATGGCTACAGATGCACTGCACCCCTGCGTTAGATGCCCCTATGTGCTATGTCACGATGAAACCGCCAATCGCGGTCGAGGAAAATACTCTACTGCAGGTGCTGAGCTCAGCCTCATGGTTGATATCTTGATGTATTAAACGCGGCTGAAATTATTGTTTCCACTTTCTGGGCAATCGAGCCAATCTCATTATGTCATAGCTTCGGCCGGCCCTGTTAGAATTCTTTCATAATGCCCGAAATAATATTTACGCAACAGCCTCATCTGTGATGCATGAAGTCATGCATTCTAGAGACGGCCAACTTTACCACCAAGAGGTAAAGAGAGTTATAGAGATCATGGGTTGCTCTCAGACAACTTTTCGGGAGGACCGCACGAGAGGACCACGGCCACTCTGCCTTGCATGGCTGGCCACTCGGCGAGAATACCAAGATTTTGGACAAGGGTTTATACAAATATTCCAAGTTCCTTATATAAGCGCTAACTAAGGTTAGTGTGTCAACCTGAGTATACGATTCTTTGTCGTGAACAAAAATCACCCAATCATATTCGTTTCGCAATTTTTCAGCCTTATAAGGGCACGTTGCCAAGTCGGAAGGCTTTATCCGTATCCTCACATTGGCATTTACCCAACACCCAACACAATTCTAGTTCACACATTGCCAACGCATTCTAGGACTCATGAGCTAGCTTCTGAGCGTCGAACTCCTTCAAGTGTTTTCCTGAATATTAGATCAAGTATAGCGCATATGGTTGATGCGTATAGTCAATGCATATAAATATCCCATTGTATCCCCGCTTAATCAGATCTCGTTTCCTCATCATCCATCTTCTATTCTTTCAATCTCTATAGATATTAACATTTTACATATACTTCTTTCGACTTCAGAACAATCTTTCAATTATCTTTCAGATTTTCAATTTCCACACTCAAAGAATCAAAATGAAGCTCTCACTTCTTTCCGCTGCAACTTTCTTTCTCGCTGCTGCTAGCACTGTCACTTCCGCCCCCCTTGACAATGTGGTAGACGTCAGCAATCTTGAGGTTCGACAAGCCGAAACTTGGACCATCAACGTCTTCAGCAACACCAACTTTGGAGGTTTCGAGAAACATGTTGATGTCACCATTGGTAAATGTCGTAAGTGGTCAAATATTTGTTCAACTTCTTTCAAAAGTTCCAAGCGAGCAGGTTCCAACGTTCTTATCAATACGTTAACAACGCTATGTTTAGGCTCATTGCCTAAGGGTATTAGGGACAACATCAAGTCCGCCGGCAACTTCGGAAACTATCGATGCACTTTTTATCGGTAAGTGTCGAATTTATAGAAATTCCAAATCCAATACGGGAGATGGCTAATACTTTATTGAATACTCTACAGCCAATCTGACTGTCAAGGAGTTTCTGATTCCAATGATGTTGACACTTTGGGAGGTGGAGTGATAACGCAGGTGGTTCGCCCTTATATCAAAACTTTCAGGGTCTTGCTTCGCAAACACGCTCGAAGTGTTCGATGCAAGCCCTTGTAAATCTTCCAGAATGTTTTATTTCTATATTCGTTCTGAAACTAGTCCGATTGGGCATTTAACTCCCTACAACTCTACCTATCATGCCGTCGTCGGATTTCAGCGGATATTTGGTGCAGGCTTAGCATCACAATTCACATACAAAACACATTCCATCCAGTTTTTAACCTATGATTTTTGTTATCATTAGAAGAATGTTTATTTTCTTTTCTTTTCTTTTTGTTTTTGTTATGTATTTATTTATATATATATATATTGTAGCAGCTGGCTTCCGAAGGGCTATTCTAGGCGCCATCCAGAACGAGTTACATCCATAAGTGTGTATTCTTGAAGCATCTGAAGATCACTAAAGACATTTTTCAATCCCGAGATTTTAAGGGCACGGAAGCAAGAGACTGGCTCTCGGAGAGTTAGAATATCTCCATAAAATGTATTTCTGATTACGAAATTACCATTCGCTGGTTAGCATTAAGTTTCTAATAAAGTAGGGTTAAACGAATGATTTCCTTCCATTGACTGTAACCGCTGAATGTATGGTGCGTAGTTTCCTAGTCCGTGCTCAGCTGAAGATGCTTCTCTCTGCGTGCGACGTTCTCATACCCCGGTAGGTGCACTGGTAAACAAAAAGAGGAAGGAAAAACTCGAAGTGTTGATACAATTGCGATGTCAAAGGAGCCCGAACTCCTCTTTTCCCGCCCCTATCGGACCAAAGCAGGAAATGGAGCCTCAATTTACTCTTTACTATTTTATTCGAAGCTGTGGGAGAATAAGTTGATTTTTGCATCAAATTTTGGCTTCATGCACGGAGGATGGCCCCAGAGAACCTGCACAGGGAAGTAAAGGGAATCAAGAAATTTCTTGATGAGTTACAGCTTGTATAAGAAGAGTCACTGAACATTTGCACGAATATCTAATACACAGAGGACTATGTAATGCCAACGACCTTCATCTATCTAGTATTGTCACGGGACTCCAAGGTCATCATGCTAATTAAAAACCTCCAAGAAGCCAAGATGTGATAATAGGGGCACCAAAATGTGGATAAATTTGATTCTTACATATACAGTGTCCAAATTTTACTAAGCTTGTGAAATGATTAAAAGTACTTCTCCTGATATTCAGACCTCTTCGCGTCTCTTAATCATACTGCCTCAATTTGGACTTGGTGCAGCTTGTTTCTTCGTCCCGGTTGCGGATGCTAAGAAGCAACTTGAAAAATATTAGGCGGGATTCGTATCCTAAAATGTTAGTGCTGACTGTACCCAAGAATTTGCTCTGGGCGCAATGGTCGTGGTCAGGCCGGGTGATTCAATCCCTTTCGAATAACCGCTTCAAAGGATAAGACCAATCTTACATTCGGAGCAAAATATTTTGCGGCTGGATCTGTGACCTCTCAGGTTTGATGCAAATCCACGGTAGGTATTACACGCCAAGAGCTAGTCGGAATGGAGTGCAGGTACGCCCTGCAGTTAGCCACAAATCATTATAGAAAGCTTACAGGGTATAGGTATGCATGTCAAGTAAGTACTTAAGTACTCGGAGGGTTGCGTCCACCAGACTAAGTACTTATCCGGGTCGAAATGTCTTGAATTTGGAATAGCCCTGTGAACATGTCCATTATTGTTGTTTGCCAGCTTTCCAAAGAAATTGGCCAATAAGATTTGTTTCGCAATTAACAAAAGATTTTTAAGGTCTCAGCCCTGCGAGGCACACCGAACCATGTCCTTTTCGCTTGGCCCGTTTGTGGCTAGTATACCCAACCACAATCAAGTATACCATAAGCGCCAAGGGGGAAATTTCAGTGCGGACGAATCAGTCAGAAAGAGCAAAAAAAAGAAAAGGAAAGAATAAGAGGATATTCAATAGAGCGCTGAAAAATTACATTGAGGCTAAATTAGGAATCTTGAGCAAGAAAATCATAGACTAGTTACGTAATGTTATCAATTTCATCACGGGCGAACTAATCCGAACAGTGAAAATTCAAACAAGGCACCAGGGCTACTGACAATGTAGGTGCGCACAAACCTTGCAAACTTCCATTGAACGAACTCTTCTTCTTGGCTGCACTGAAATATTTAGCCTCTTACACTTAAACGTATTTGCTTTTGTAAACTTGTATTCAGGTGAACAACTATAGTTGCGTCGAAGCAAAGTATAAATTCTCAGAACAATCGCCACTCTTTGAACTGAAATCCTCACTCACTCACCACCAATCTTCTATATATTCATTTTCTAATATTATTTCCTATTCTATTTCTCAACGATTCTTTCAATAACTTTTTGAGCGCTCTGGAACGAAATCTCTTGTCCAATCTCACAAGCACAACATTTTATAACCACAATGAAGTTCTCCATCATTTCCGCTCTCACCGTAATCATGGCGGCCGCCGCCAATGCCACCGCAATTCCTGCCCCTGTCGACGTCGCCGCAAATAATCTCGAGGCTAGAGACGTTCACACTATTAAGGTCTACAGTAATTTCAACTTTGGAGGATTTCCGAGTACAGTCGACGTGACTATCGGAAAATGCCGTCAGTAGCCCCCGAGACTCTTATCCTTTCGCAATATTCCCTTATATTTTCGAATATATTTCTAACATGGCTATTCTTGCAGGCTCTTTGCCTTCCGGTATCAGAGACAATGTCCGATCCGCAAATGGATTTGGAAACAATCGATGCACTTTTTTCCGGTAAAAGATTTCCCCACTACACCATAAATATAAATCATATGTCTAATAATATTCTTTAAACGTATTAAAGTCAATCGGACTGTCAAGGATCTTCGCAGAGCAACGATATTCAGAGTCGGGATCCATTACTCGGAGGGTCATTCCCTCTCAGCGAAATTCATAGATTCAGAGTCTTGCTTCGTAGCCACGCCCGTAGCGTCCGATGCAGACCCCTTTGAGTAATATCTACGACTCTCGTGCGGTCGCCATTTTCAGTCTAGAGGATTTCGGTTGTGCTTGCGTGGGGTTTCGTTCGATTCGCTTACATCATTCGTCGTTCTTTATGTATTCTATTTTTGTAAATTCTAACTACAGTCTCTCGTTTAAAATTTTGTTCTCTAGTAGTTATTCTATCTTACTATACAAATTCCATCTCGATACCGGAATGAAAACTCTCTCCGTAGAATATAAACCGATAATTAATCCGAGTCCCATAAGAACAAATCTTGTAATTAATATGTTCTCTGCTAACTCTATTACTTCTATGCTAACTCTGCTCTTTCCCGTGGAACACATACAAATCTGCCATTATGTAGATCAACTCTGGCCTGCCCGTATAACACGGTCAATTTCTTTATCCGTGGCCCATACAAATTTCTGATCTTATGTAGGGTGACTTTATACAAATCCATTCTCCTTGGCCACAGGGCACGCTGGTCAGTCTCATACGACACGGTCCAGTCTCTATAGGGCGGGCCCCGATTTTGCCTGTGGCCCAGCAAATTGGTCGAAGCCTATACAAATCCATTTTTCCATATCACACTCAGATCTCCCTCATAGGACACGCATACAAATTGACTTGCTTTATACAAAATCTCTTTCCTATAGAGCACGCATAGGACACGAGCTCTGTTTTGCCTGTGGCCCAGCCAAATTGCAAAGTTCCATAGCGTAACACACGAGCTCTTGTCTGTTCATCCCATAGTGCCGGTTGAAGCCAATTCAAGGCCACGATACCCATAGAATACGCGGAGGTTCATACAAATGCATGAAGTTCGAAATTCCACCCTCTCTCATGGGTGTTGACCTTGCCATTACCGGTCTTCCAGCAAAGCTTGTTGAAGCCCGATGCTTCGGTGCACACGTTCCAGGGAAGCCTTGAGGATGAAGCCGTGGAGGCATGGTCACGAAATTATGAAGCAATGGCCGCGAAGCAATGGCCATGAAGCCATGACGCCATGAAGCCGCGCAGCCATGAAGCCATGCAGCCGTAAAGTTGTGAAACCATCTATGAAGTCATGAAGCTAAGAAGCCGTGCATTCGAATCGAATCGTGGACCTGTGAAGCCTCTCGATCCCACAGCGGCCCACTCGAATTCGGAATCTTCGAAGCCTGTGAAGTCTTTGACTCCAACGCTCTACGCAATGCCTCCGACTCCGCCTCTGGCCCACTGCCTAAACGTAGCTATCTCCATTGTCCGTGCCTACAATTGGTGAAGCCATCGTGAAGTGTTCTCTGGTCATGTTCGACCTCTGGACATGAAACGTGTTGTCGGCGGTCGATCTACAATTGAAGCTCCAAAATTACCGCCAAATCCACCACCGTGCTCGCAAAACTCTACCAAAAAGCTGAAGCCCACACACAGCCGCCCGTGATGCATAATTCAGCATGAAATACATTCTACCACCCCCGAATCATGGTGTTTTGAGGTTTCTGAAAAGCATCACCACAACACAACAACACAACTCAGCTGCTAGCATCCAACATCGCCACCACCAATGCTTCTAGCCTCCTCCATCGACAGCCATCAACAAAACCATCCAAAAAACCACCAACAGCCATCAACAGCCATCACAGCTAGCATCCACCGGCATCAAGAAACATAAAAATTATCAATATACTATCAAACGTAGTCAAGGAGGTCTGTACCATGATCGTGCGGATGGTGAATCGTCCGGAAGGTCAGTTCTAGTCCGAAAGCTCGAGAGATATGAATGGCCGACACCAGCTTTCAATGGGAACTTTTGTTGAGTCTGTTGCATTTTGGGCCTTGGCAGCCGCCTGCGTCAGGCCTTCCTCAGTCTCAGTACATCTTTCCATTCACTTTTATCTCTTTGAGTTCTCACAAACACACAGAATTTTTGGTGAGCTTATTACATTGGCGTCTTGTGTTGCTATTTGACAAACGCCAAATCAAAAATTCTATCCGATTTTCTATGCATGACCTTCGGGTAAGGGGTAGCCCGCTATACTATATTTATTATATTATAGGGCATTTTACGAACGAAATAGAGGCTACCCCCCCTCCCCTTCCTCTATATAAATTATCGTTGCTAATATAGAGGCTAGGGTTCCAGTTTTATATTTAAACTTTAATAATAATAAATTTTTATCTCAATTTTATACACTAATATATAATT
>LDUD01000123.1:292-21450 GCA_012184295.1 Dactylella cylindrospora
ACCTCGACGTGTAATATGCATATGGTAGCGGCGCTCAGGGCCTTTTTTACTAATTACCCAAAATGGGGATATAGCAAATATTTACAATATATCTGTTGTGACGTGGAAAAGTGAGTTCCATCTTTACAGAGACATGCTATTCGAATCGCCAATCGCTCTTAGTATCTACCACAATCGATTCAACATCCCTAGAACTCTATACGAATTAGCTACCTGTGGATATCTGTAGGTCTCGCGGTTGCTCTCACTGACACAACTACACCTCAACTTCCAAGCAAACTAGGTTTCGCTATTGTGGTTAAACAAAAGATATGGGTGGAAGGTTTGTCAATACCGCCGAGGGAGAAGCATGGGATCTCCCAGAACGCCCCGAGGCACAGGAAGAGTCCAGGCCGCAGGAGGCTTCCCAGACACAGAAAAAGTCCCAGAAGAGGAGGAAGGCGCCAAATATCACTCCAGAGCATGAACAGATCATTGAGCAGGAGACACCCTATATCATAGAAACCTTCGGGAACAAGAAATCGTACCGCGCGAAGGCCATCGAATATTTGAATAATAAATTTAGAGAGAGTGATCGCGTACCATTGACGTAAGTTCAAACCGGTCATTTGGTATTCTATGATCTAGATATATCAGGGAAAATGGGAAAAGGAATAAAAAAAAACTACGAAGAACCGAGGGCGAGACTGCAAACGTCTGAGTCTTTGAGACGCTTTCAGATTTTCTACACCTGTTGAGTACTGTTGAAATCGATCAAAAACAGCTTCGCTAAGTTGTAAATCGTTAGGGATGGCCAATTCAAGAGTCGCATACCGAAGATTGAAAAAAATCACCCCCCGGGTTATGGCTTCTTTAGTATCAACACTAGCTCGGCTCCAGATGAAACTGGCGCTTCTAAGGCAAGGAGCGAGGGTCAGCCAGACATGCCACCCGGAGACTCTGTTGTGGGAAGGCCAAGAGTCAACATGAACCCAACTCCGGATACCACTGGGGCCTCTCGGGTGAGGAAACAGCGGCAGCCGGATAGTCCGCCCAAAGACTTAATGACAGAGAACCCAAGGAGGAACAAGAAACGGCGCCGTAAGGAGGCGGGCCCTTTATCAGTCCCTAGGGTCTCTCAAAGTCAAGACACTGTCGTCTCCAATATCGAGACCCAAGATCTGAGCACGCCGTCCGACGTCAACCCTATTAGCAATCCGATTCCGGAAGCCCGGCCTCAGGCGGGTAGAGGAATGGATGGTGCTGCTGCCGGCGGCTGGGCTGATACTGTGGCCCCTCCTAGCAGCGGGCCGTATCACTACTATGGAGGCCCCTCGTACCTATCTGGCCATCATGTCAATCTGCCACCTAACATTCCTATGAGTAGCACCGCCTCGGACGACCAGTACACGTTGGTAGAAACCTCGCAGCAACTTTCAGTCAACCCAGCCGACACTTATAATGCGACACCTGACGAAGCAATCGATCCGAATCTACAAAGGTATCCCTAGGGCATTTTTATGTAGTGTCTAGAATCTACTAACCGAGACCGTATAGTGACAACGTGGACGGCTACCGTGTGATTTACAATCAGTTTATCGAGACTTCCTCATCCGGTGGGAGCTCCTCGAGCGTTAACAGTGGGTAAATTCCAGTCGAGAAGACTGAAATTGAAACTGAGGTAGGAGGATTCCGCCTTCTAGCTGAAGGTGCCTATTTTGATTGGGGAGAGATCTCAACTAACTTGTAACTTGTATTTGCAAAAGTAGATTTCGCTCAGTCCCACGATGGCAACGGGAATATTCCCCTAGGGTGCACCTGAAGGAGATATCAATATTACCCAATACATTGACGAGAGTGGATGTAAGAAAGAGGAGAAATAAACTTGTGTTCGTGGAGGTAAACAATCTGTTTTTTAAGATTCAAGTACAAACTTTCCTCGTCGCCTACTCTAGTGCTATTGAACATGAATACCGAACTATTGGCTTGCCATAACAACATATTGAGAATGGTTCTCCCTCTGGCCTGCGGCTCATCGAGACCGGGCAGTTCAGTCTTGTGCTATACATCTTTGCCGACATTGCCTGCTTAGGCGGACAAAGTTACCATTGGCATCCCAAGGCGATGAAACATCGAATACTGCGTTGTGGGACGTAGCATCGGCCTTCCCGCCAACATTGATCGCCCGTTTTGGCACTTAAAAGTGTGCAGACGCCGGAGCCCCTTAAATTAAATTTTCTGCCATGGTCGCGATCGCTGGTGGAAATGGGGATCGCGAACGATGAAAAAAATAAGAAGGCTGAGGTTTATCTCGCTATGCTTCTCTCCCATCCGTCGTTTCCCCTTTTATCAAGAGTTTATCCTCGTTGAGCAGGACTTTGAAGCCGAAACAGACATCGAGATATTGATAAGGGAGACACTGAATTTGCATATCTGGAATTGCTATACCGATCGCGATCGCTTCGGACCAGGTTGGCAATCGCTGCCGCTCTTGGCGCCGGCTTGTTGCATTTTTCACGAGCAACACAGAATCCACCTGCAACTCTAAACATGGCAGCTCCAGCAACTACCATCTCTATAACGGGTGTACCCCTAACCACTCTCTTCATCCCCTCCTCGACCTGTTCTACCGACTATGTCGTTTACAGCGGTGACACCCGCTCCACCGTCCGCCAAGCGTGGGCCTATACTTTCGCCATTTCCTCCCCTTCCGCTTCAATCTTCACAAACTCAAACTGCGAACCTCCAAATATATCTTCCGTTCTTCGCAGAACCCGACAGTCCGCTTTTAGTCCCGGTATATGTCCCTCCGGGTTTACGACCGCGACTAGTTCATATGTTGATGGGGTAATGAGGGCTTATTGTTGCCTCGATGGATACAAGATTGAGGGTAGTTTAGATGGGAGATACTTTGCAGAGGTGGCTAGCGAGGAGTTGGTACAATGTAGGGGTTATATTACTACAGCAGCTCCTGTGAAGGTCGTGGCACCCGCAGACAGCCTCTCAGGTGTTTTGGAAGCAATAACAACCAGGGTATTTGATCCACCGTTTGTCGTGGAGCATGATGCGTTGAGTGTGGCGTGGAGGGCGGAGGAACTAGATGTCTTTCCAGCCGAAGCTATCCCGACCTTTAACACAGCTGTGGTGGAGGAAAGGTTGGCATGGGAGTCACTACAAAGTGGAAGCACCGGGACGGAGAGTGACCTGCCTCAAGAAACAGGTATAAAACTCAATAGTGCACCCGAGGAGACTAGTGGAAGTGAAGTGGGAGGGGCAGGGTTGTCAAACGGAGCGAAGATTGGAATTGGCGTCGGAGCTGGGTTAGGCGGTTTGATAGTACTCGCCCTATTAACTTGGTTTATATGGACAAGGCGAAGGAAGAACCAAGAGTTTTCGCAAAATCATGCTGCTGGGTACGGCATTGATAAGGCTGATGGTATGAATCACTTTGGGGGTATCGACGAGGCACCCAATGGAGTCGGCGGGATTACCTATCCCAAATAGGATATTTATTGTAAATGTAAGATCCAAAGAGGTATAAATTGCGCTTATTATAGTAATGTACATTAGGGATATAGCTTTGTATATTGTACATACCAATCAGTTCACTAGGTTTCTAAACCAACCTACGACACCTTTCCACATCTGCTCTTCTCTCTCATACTCTCCATCTGCCCATCTACCTGCTTTTAGTGCACTAACTGCTACACATCCGATCGGCCTGCTCACTGTCCCGTCGGCGGTCATATTTTCCAGATGCTCCTTCAGTCGTCCAAATCTTTGCTCTGCACCCTCCAGATCCGCCTTGTTCCCGATTACCATCCATGGCTTGCCGCTAATTCCTTCACTCTCAGCTGCGTTGCTTTCGGCGGCTCCATCCTCTTCGAAACTGATTATAGCTCCGTATTCGCCACCTGCCTCTTCGTCTTCCTTTATTCTTTTCTCTCGTAATATTTTCTCTTCCTCCTCTGCTTTCTGTCTCTCAACCTCTCTCATCCGTTCATAGCCTCTGATATCTCTCCACAGTCCCTCCACCTGCCTCACTGGGTCGAACCCCAGATCCACAATAAAAACTAGTCCTCTGGCCCGCTCAACATGTCGCAGGAAGTCCCATCCCAATCCTTTATTATCACCTGCGTCCCTCACCAAACCCGGAATATCGGCAATTGTGAATCTCTCCCTTCCAGTGCCGGCTTCATCGCCATCGATGAGATCACTAACTCCAACACCTTTATCCAAGACCACGGTGCCCATGTTTGGTTTTATCGTCGTGAAAGCCCAATTCCCGACTCGCGCCCTAGAGCCGGTAACGCATCTAAGAAGACTGCTCTTGCCAACATTGGGACGGCCGACCAGTCCTACGTCTGCCAGGAGCTTCAGCTCGAGTTGAATCTTCATAACCGATCCCTTTGAGCCTTTAGTCGCCCACATTGGTCGTCTATTCTCCTTTGTTATAAAGCTCGGATTGCCATAGCCTCCTGCTCCACCCTTTAGCAGCAATATCGGTTCCACATGCTTTCCCTTAGCTCTAACGCTCCCCGTAATCCCTCCTAGGTTCGCATTACTCCCGCTGGCCCCATCAACCGCCTCCTGCGCTGGCGAAAAATCTACTTTTAACACGTCGGGTTGTACCACCTCCCTCCTAACCGGCTTTTGCGGCGGCCAATGTGGGGAATTTAAATTCGCAGCTAGAGAAAGCGGATAATGAATCCAATCGCTCTCCGGATCATCTATATTACTCTTCGCAAACCGTCTCGGAATCCGTTTCCGAATCTTGCTATAGTCGATCTCTCCAACCTCTTCCTGCGTTCCCTTGATTATCAACTCATCCTCCTCTTCTCCATCCATATCATCCACCATTTGCGAAGGAAGGAAACTGCCATCGCCGCGCTCCAATACCCGAAGAATTGTTCCAGGAGGAACTTTGAGAACGACGTCTTCGCCACGACGTCCGTTTCTATTTCCTCCCATACCGTTCATACCGCGTCCGGCTTTGACGACTTTTAGCCGGCTAAGCTTGTGCAGACTGCTCATTTGGTGGTCTATAGTGATGTAAACGTCGCCACCAGATCCGCCGTCGCCACCGTTTGGCGGACCATGGCTTATAAACTTCTCGCGAAGGAATGAGACACAACCATGCCCGCCGGGGCCGGAGTGGACTGTTAGAGTTAGCGTGTCAAGGAATGGAGGGGTGCGGTGGTCCGTAGAAACGTGGGTCGGTGGAGCTGGAGGGTTGATTAGAATTGGCAGTTCATTGGCCAGGAGGAGGCGAGCAGCGGCTGGGGTTAGAGTTGCCTTGAGGCGACGGCATTGGCGGTCATGAGAAGAAGCTTTGGGGAGGTGGGCGAGGTTGAGGAGAGAGGTGAGTTGGCGACGAGTGATACGAGGGTATAGAAATGGCATGAGTGTTATGGACATGTTTACGAATGCCCTTAACGAGGATTAATAACTAACATAACCAAGTATTTTGTATCAAATTATTTTCATCTTTTAGTTATTTAAAAAGAAAAAATTGAAGGTTGAACAGCGAAAACGTTGGGCGTCGTCGGGTTACGGTATGGTTGCACAAACCGAATTGAAGAAATTTCTTGTTGGTCGGGCTTTTAAATTCCAACCAACGCATTCCCGACCGGATTGGGTTCGCTCGGCCGGGTTCGCCACCCCTACGCTTGAGATTTTGCAGCGCACCGAGGTATATTGAGACATTATACACCTGTAAATTCGTTCGGGGGTAGTGTAGGCAAATGGTCCTAGGAAGAAGTTGACCATTTGGAGGGGGGAGGGAAGACGGGAGGCGATTCTAGTTTCGCCACCGATAAAACTCATGTGTAGGCGACCTTCCTGTACTCCCCTAAGATTGTGAATGCGTTTCCTCAGTTGTGCACACGATTCCAGCACGACTGATTGTGAGGAGTAATGCTAGACAGAAAAGTAGAATCGTGGTTCAAATTCCCATATACACAAGGAAGAAATAAAGCTCTATATCATACATGTACATAGAAAATGTAAAAGCCAACCCACAGAAGACAAAACGATCCCAAAACCCCCCATAGCAAAGGATCCCAGATGCATGTTAGTAGCGTGTATGGTCGTTCCCGTTTTTTCTTTTTATCTTTTTTTGAAGCTCCTATTATATACAATTTTTACTCATTGCCCATGCACTCCCCTCCAGTTCATGGCGTCCGTTGTCCCTTCAATATTGCTGCACTGAATTCTAGGTCACTTAATTAGTATGGTTGCCTTGACCGTCCTCCCCTTCCTTCCCATCTATTACCGCTGCGTCTGTCTTGGAAACCTCCACGTTGTCCAAAACCACTTCCGCCCCGATCACCAAAGCCCTGAGATCTTTCCCCTTGAAATCTAGCCGCTCCAGGTCTACCTACTTGGGGTCTGCTCCTTTGCTCAAAAGAATTGCCGTCTCGTCCACCAAAGCCTGAGCTTCTACCCCGTTGTTCCCACGGTCTCGCATTCCTCGACCCTCTCATCTTTGGGACTGGTGACCTATCTCTTGGTGGAATATCCAGTTCGCTGTCATCCAACCTCTCTGTCCTGGAGTTATATCGAACTCCAGCATTTCTTCCATAGGTATCTTCCTCATCCTTATGACTGAGGTAGCCTCTCCTAACCATATCCGAGTACGGAATACCTAATTTTATAGCAAAGTTTTTCCCGATGGCTGGTGCGGACTCGTATCCGAAATTATACTTTGTTAACCTGTACAAAGACTCCACCACCCTGCCGGGATGTGCGCCGATTGAGAGGTAACTTCCAATCATGGATGTATAGCTTTTGTTCAACAGCTCCCGGTCAAGCCTGCCGCATGCTAGAACGATGGCCTTGGCAAAGTTCGCTGCCTTTTCATCGAGGGTATCCAAGTCGTCGAGGTCAGCCTTTGGTGAGACGAGGTCATCGTTTTCATCGGTGATGAATTTAAGGCCTTTCAGGTGCTCCAAGGCGTGACTAGAGTCAATATCACTGAGAATTAGATAGCCGACGCTCCTCCCACTTTCCAGGTTCTTGCCTCGTGCTGTACGGCCGATACGGTGAATGTACTGCTCGCGGTTGGTAGGTGCACCAAATTGAATCACATGGGAGACGTTAGGGAAGTCCATGCCTCGGGCGGTGACGTCGGAGGAGAATAAGACAGCGTTAGTGGCTGCTTTGAATGCTGCAGCAGCTTCGGTACGGCGAACTTGGGTAAGGCGAGAGTGAATCTGGATCAAGTCTAGTGGGAAAAGTGGGTGGCCGTCGGTGTTAGGCAGGCGAATACGGCGGAACATCATGGCTGCTTGTTCAGCACCTCTGGCAGTCGAGAAAAATACCATCGCCTTGAAATGCTCGCCCGCTTCCCTCGCCTTGTTGTTTTCACGGTGGAGAAGCTCGAAGAGCGTGGGGAGCATGTTTTCGTATTCTTCAACTTGGATCATATGCTGCGGCACTTTGGTGTGCGTAGGGGCCTCCTGAGGGTCGATCGTGTTTACGTATTTGAATCCTGGTCTCATATTCTCCGATATTAAACTTCGGACCTTGTCAGGCATTGTGGCTGAGAACATGAGGGTTTGTCGGTCTTTCGGCAGGTGGCTGTTGATTTCCCGCGTCTCTTTTTCGAAGCCCATCGACATGAGAGAATCGGCCTCATCATAGATCAATGTCTCAACTTTGTTGGCTTGCACACCGGATAAGGGGTCCGAAAGAACATCAGCAAGACGCCCTGGAGTACCAATGAGGATGTGGCAGCCACGCTGGTGGTAATCCTTAAGTGCCCAAGCTTTTCCAGTTCCGCCGACCATAGTGGCAACTTTCAAGCCACTACCTTGGGTAAGGAGAATGGCATCCTTTGAGATTTGTTCAGCAAGTTCTCGTGTAGGAGAGATGATTAAAGCGCGAACATCGGCGAAAGACTTTTTGCCGTTGAAATTCTGAGGAACAGTTTGGCCTTTGACGCCTTTCTGTATGAGTTGGTTGATAGTGGGGATTAAGAACGCAAGAGTTTTGCCGGTACCAGTCTTCGCACGAGCAATCCTGCAAATGTCAACAGCTATTAGTTAGAATTGCAAAGTTTGAACAAACGGCTAGGTTGATGGGGGTAGTAAGTTTGGAGGTTTGCGTACACATCGATGCCGCTATTGCAAACAGGAATTGTCTTTGTCTGGACGTCTGTCATACGATCATATTCTAATTTCTTGGTAATGATATCGACAAGTCTCTTGTCAATACCTATTCCTCTCAATTCCTCAAATCTGGTAGGTGGTCCGGCAGGAGGTTGGCTTGGTCCATCAGTCTCAACTTGGGTCTGAACGGCTTCCTGCAATAGTGACCGAGTCGTAGCGAATGTTCGGTACGAAGGAACGAAATTTCGAGCTGGAAGAGAGATGGCGGTCTGACGGGGAGTGGACAGGGAGCCTAATCTATGAAGACATCGTGAAAGGCCGGTGGCTGATACCAATCGCCGCGGAGCGACTGCTCTAAGAGAAGAGAGCATCAAGTTGGTGGGGGTAGGATTGTAGCTATATCAAGTCCGACTTGCGAACCTGTAACTCAACCAAGGGAACGATTGCCGCAAGGAAAAAAGGTCCTTTTTCGGTATTTTGGTATCGTCAAGGATACCTAGAGATAACCGAAGAATATACCGAGTGGCAGTCGTTCGTGGGGAGTCTCCAATTGAAGTTAGAAAAATGAAGGAACTGGAGATGGAGATATCGGGCGGGTGGGATTGCTGTAGGTAGAGGCACCGCAGAGTTTGACTTTTTTTTTTTCCATCTCAAATTTTCTTCGCAGAGAATTTTTTTGGAGCAAAACCCAATCGGGTTTGGTGGGTGGGCAATGGTGGGACCACCGAACAACACATTTCCCAGGAACCAACCGCGATAACGCTATCACCAATGCCAAGACCTCTGTTTGATCGCCCCGAAAATAACACGCCGAACAACACAATTTCAACTCGCAAGACTAGTGGTAACCCGCCTAGCAAGATCAGGTGCATCCACAGATTCCTACCAGACGATAGCCGTAAAGGCGACCTAAGAAACCAACTAAAGGACTTCCTACACTCTAGTATTTCTCAGGAGACTGGCGTTTGATACTTCACGGAATCATGTGGTGCCGGGTTAAGCTATATATCGGCCCAACTTCAGACATATACCTCGACTAGAATAGACTCTTGGCGTCCTTCACCCCTTTTAATTTACCCGCTACAGAGCCCGCACCCTGAAGCTCTAGCCGGCCGAACGGACTTAACTAACTAAATAAGTAGCTAGAGCTAGAGGTGATGCCATTTCACAATGTAATCCGAAAAATATTCTAGGCTCTCGTTCAGCCTGCCAAGGAGTGGATGAGATGGAGACTCAGCAACTTTGCCTCACAAGCCTGCCAATCGAACTCTTGATCAAAGTTCTCAAATCTATCGGCAACCCCAAATCCGTCCTTCCCGCCATCCTGAGCTGTCGCAAGTTCCACGACGCATACCAGGAAGAAAAAGAGTTTGAGAAGGAGCTTTTGTTGAACTCTGTTGGCGAGAATGCCCGATATTGCAAGTATCTCACAACCGCTCTGCGGCTTTTTCATGATGAGAGGTCTATTTCTATCGAATACCTGAATCGATTCGTCGTCTCTTATCTCGGATTTGAAGAGTTGGGGCGAGCGGTAGGGGAGATACTATTGTCTCCCGAGCCCTTTCCCGAACTATTTACTGTCCACAGATATATCGGTCTCTGGTCGATCAAGTTTTGCGATGAGCTGCTGAAGATTCACCCCATAACTGGACATCCAACTACCGAGGCACCTCCTCCGACCCCCTTGGAGCTCGCCCGAGTATCAAGAGCATTTTATCAGCTATTTCTTTACTTTTCGTTGTTCAAGCATCGTCGCTACAGTTACGAGGTGGTCGATGAGGTGGGTGTATCCACGACTAGGGATGGAAAGTATCCGAAATCTACAGCTCAGGCATATTTGGAGAGCATACCTTACTTGGAGTTCTATATGATTCATAATCATATTCTACCTTGGCTACGCACCGAGATGGAACCCAACATCGTTTTTCCGGAGCATTCAAATCTCAACACCGATGGGATTCAAAACGGATGGATTATCCGCCTCGGCCCTATCAAGCTCTATGACCTCCTCTATCAGTCAACAAATGTAGAGCGAGTCACCGTCTTCTCTGGAAGCGCCAAGGTGGAAAACGAAGGACTTATGGATGCCTGGAATCATTTCGAGCAAAAACAACGGCAGCTACCGCTGTTTGACCCGCTTCTGAGAATTGTGCACCGCCGGGAGTGGAAAATACAACAAGGAGACTATAACTGGTGGCAGAGAGCGGATGCTGTGGCTGGTAGTGCCGTAATATGGGAGGAGTGGAGACTTCGAAGATGGGGGCTTATGTTCCCAGAGGTGGAGGAAGTGAATAATCCGAAACCTTGTTCGGAAAGGAAGGCAAAGAGCATGGAAAGGAATTCACCTTTGCCGGTGGTGAGTAACGTCTTCCAATTTTAAATTTATCTTGAGAGTAATATATAGTTGTTAACTCCTACTGAGCAGCGCCGAAAGGGGGCAGTAGAAAGGGATGCTTTTTTCCGGGAAATAGAGAAAACGTCTTATAGGGGAATGCTTTTGTGAGTATTATATAGAAACCAGCGCTGAAAGATAGAGTGTACTATTGTGACCGATTTTACTTAGAAGGTCGGATAGAATGCACGTACGATCGCATTGCAATACAATATACAGTATATAGCTCCTAACCTAAGTATTTTGGGCAGCTCTTTGTGTTGTAATAACAGCTGACGTGCTATGTCGGATAGCAAGGCCGAGAAATGTTGAAAGATATATTTGAGTATCAATTTAAGTCGACACCGTTAAAGTAGGGTCTGAAGTCCGTAACTGTGCAACTTTGCTTACTGCAAACACCCCGCTTCCGCAGTTCAAAAGTTCGTCCGTTGTAAAGAAGTCAGATTGCATCCGTTGAAAGAAATTCGAGAACATTATTATGTAGAGCGTTCAAAAGATTTTCTGGTTCTAACTGGCAAATAATATGCTGCTAAATAAAGCGAACAAGTTCAATACCAGCCTACCCTCACATTCACCTTGCTCTTCGGCTTGGTTGACCTGCCCTTTGGAAGTTTCATCGGACCTGCGATGCGTGGCGGTGTAGTCCTCCACCATCTCTGTACCTGTGTTCCGAGATTACTGCCCTGCTCGTCTCGTCGGTGAAGTGAAAGAAGCGGTGTTTAACCGTGATTCCATAAAGCCAGAAGCAATAAAATGCACGAGCTACTCTAGCAATCTCCTTGGCCGTAGGAGGATCCGGCTTAGTGTCTACGGGCTTGTTTGTGGCCGGATGGGTGTATAATTTCGCTTCGCAAAGTTTCCGAGCCCATTTGAAGACGCACTCCTGGATCTCGTCTGACGTCCAGCGTATTTCCCCATCCGGAATGGGGACAGCATTAACAGAGGAAGGAGAGTAAACTCCCCCCTGCGGGTTCTCCCAATCCAGGAATCTTCGGATAAACTCGATAACATCCCGGATTCCTATCTCGTCGTTTCCATGGAATTTATGCAATGCGAACCTAAGGAACTCGCAGTATCCTGAGCTCGCTGCCGTTGAATTTATGGCAATGGAAGTTTGGATGGTTTCTCTTGAATTCGCGTAGGCATCATAGAGCGCTCTACAAGAAATTATAGCAGCGAAGAGCGTCGGAGGGCCATCCAATTCTTTAAGTATTAAAATTCGCAGCTCGATGGGGAGCAGGGCGAGAGATGATGTCTGTGAGCTCATTATGTCGCATTGAGAGTCTTCTCTCATCCACAAATAGAATATTAAGCTTCCTTCACTTCAAGCTATATCTCCGTCGAGATAGCAATTGAGATATTAGGGTAAAGTCAGCCCAGCAAAAGGATCCAGCTTGGGCAATTTTATAGGCTGCCAACACTATACAACAGTGCAACGCTAAAACCCCGTTTGACAGCTACAGCCGCACGCCGTTGCAGTCCCGCACCGTTCTCTCCGTTTGTTCAGCTTTAGGTCTCAGCGGGGGCCCCGAAAGTCGCACAGCTACGTGTATCACTATCTTGGACACAGCACCAAGAGTACAGAATGGATGCGGATACAAGAAAGCCTCCGACCCATTGGTCCAAGAGTATTAGGATTGAACTCGATTCTTCCCAACTTGGGAAAGCTACAAGAGTTCTTTTAGATCCTTTCCCGTTAGAAAGCGGGGTAATAAAATATTTCCGGCCCCCCTCGGGCAGTTTGTGCCCCGCCTTCCAGCTGTCTTTAAAGAGATAAATGCGGCCCCGTTTGGTCCGGTTTCCTGTTTCTTGCTAGCAGCTGGCAATTGTCTTCTTTCGTCTACACAAATTGCTCTTTAACTCTACACTTTGTCAACTGCTGAGATGGATCACCTACTTCGCCCCGAGGGTACCGAGAATTTTATCACGGTGACGTATGGCGTGGAGGAATCCGGATTTTATGACGGTCAAGGGTTCTTTGACTACCCGCAACGGAAAGGATGGACGGAGGACGACCTTATGGGGCTGAACAATTTTGGTAACAGAAGCGACAAGGAAGTTATTAATTTCTTCCAAACATGGCTCTTTTTCGGAATGGGAATAGAAGTTCTGGGAGCAGCAGGGATCAAGGCTGAAACGAAGGATTTCGTACGTCCTGGCGAAACAGGCTACATTGTCAACACTGAAGCGCTTCCTGCAATGCTCGTCCAGTGGAAGAAGCTTTGGCCTTTGCCTGAAGGCATCTCGAAGGACTGCACCTGCAAGAGCTGGATTGATCCAAACCAAAACAAATGTCGTGAGAAAGTATGCTGGAAGAACTTTCCTCATGCGAGAGATTCACCAGCATGGTTTATTACGAGCGCCATCCTGGATCGGGTTTGTTTCTTCATGGATCGCTATTGCACGTCGACTTCCCGGCAGCGTGAAGGTCTAGATAATCCAGAACATGTTTGGCCAGTTACAGAAGAGGTTATAGCATCGATTCTGGCCCTTGGAGGTACTCTTCGCAATTCTGCAATCAGCATCTTCGACATCCCTAGAATGGGGAACGAATGGGGGAAGGCTTCTTCCACTCTTGTTAGAGGTATTCTCAGCGAGAAATGGTGCAAAGCTGATGCTGCATTGATTATGGAGGACCTCCAGTTCGATGGTCAGTACTACATTGCGGCTGGGTCGAGTCCAGATGAGGCATACCTAAAGTTCCACTCTCCTTGCGTGGAGGGCCAATGCCGCTCCAAAGTTGATGAAACTCAATACTACACGAGACACGCTCCTGGATGCACCAGTGAAGCTACTGGGGAATGCCTTGTGTCTATATGCTACGGCAAACCTGAGAGTGGGAAGGGCGATAGAGAAGCGGATTGGCCGGAGCCCGTCCAATTTGAAAAGGATGTTGTTAACGTTATCACATGCCACGGGGCCGTAACGGAAGGGAGGGAAGTCGACTTGACCATGATTGGAACGCCAATAATAATATGGGATGAAGAAAAACAGGAGGTTCAAGTCGCGGAATATAACGAATCTAGAGGGTTGACTCCACCATACATAGCCATGTCACACGTGTAAGACCCCGATCGAACCTACCGCTAACTAACAAGAAATTTGGGCTTATAAAACTAACCTGGTCTTTGGAATGGGCTAGGTGGCTTGACGGAATGGGAAATCCCTACATAAACTCGATCCCAAAGTGTCAACTCTCACGGATTCAGAAAATGATTGATGAACTACCCTTAGCCGACCGCCCAGAAGGCCAAAAGGTTGGATTCTGGTTGGATACTCTCTGCGTTCCAGTTAGAGAGCGGTACCGACCGGAGAAGAAGTGGACCATCCAGCACATGCGTCACATATACGAAAAATCAGCCGCCGTTCTCGTCCTCGATTCGTGGATATACCAAATGAAATCGACAGCATCGGTACCGGAACGATGGCTTGCCGTCTACCTCTCCAACTGGCAGCGCAGACTCTGGACTTTCCAGGAGGGTTGTCTCGCCAAAGATCTTTACTACAGATTCAGCGATAAAGCTGAAAGAAGTAGGGACCTCACTGACCAGCGCATGAAATACGAGAAAGAGGTTGAAGCTCAAGGATATTATTCCCACTTCTACGGCCTTGTGGATTCTAAAGTAACTATCCACTTCACGCTTATCAAACAAGTGGTTGAGATGTTTGTACTCGGGACGGACTCTAGAGATGATAACATGTGGATGCTCTATCTACCCATGGCGGATGCTCTAGGGCACCGCCAGACAACTAGGCTCTCGGACGAGACTCTGTGCCTCTCAACAGTTCTCGGAATGGATCCGGGACCATACCTCGATATCCGTAAAAAAGGCGACGAATCCGACATCAAAGTGGCGGAGCGCCGCATGGAGAAATTCTTAAGAACGATGAAGACGTTCAACACGGGATTGATATTCAGTGACTATCCTCGCATCACCAGGAAAGGGTTTCGTTGGGCGCCGTTGTCCTTACTCGGAGCTAGGTTGGCAAATCTCGGTAGTATCGAGGACCAGTTGAAAGGCCGCCTGAAGAAGATTGGTCCCCATCGAGGACTGGTAGTCAAATACCCGGGTACGAGGTGCACTCCTGGAGACTTGCTTTCCGCAAAGGACGTGAGCACCGGTTCCTTCATACTTGCGGAGAAAAATGGCAAGAGCAATGTCCATTACTCTGTCACGCTTAGATCCGAATACATCAAGTGGGATTTGAACACAATCTACGGTCTTGTCATGTCTAATAAGCCAAAAGTTGGAGCCGAGGCGCTAGCCATGATTGGAAGTGAACCTGCGGTCGACGAGGAGGATGAAGACGACGGGGACGACGAGGAGAGCACGCACTTTTTGAGGTATGAGTGCAACGCCGTTATCAAGGGAATAGCAGGTCCGGCTCCCGGAAATGCAGCTTTGCTTCAATTCTATGGGAAAAACACAGAATGGATGATCATGTAACCTCATTTTGAATGTTACTCTATAAGGCAGATAGTTTGGTCTTACGGTAGAATAGAATATAATGGCGGTTAGAATCCAGTAGAAAATCAAGTTTCTCTGACCAAACCTCACATTTTCTGCACTCTGTAAGGTGTCACGAGAGAAAACCGCCACGGAGTTCAGTATCCTATGAAAAATACAGCGCATCCACACCAGTTGCGAAGTGCACAATTTCAGGCTGTGATATTCTGCAGCAAGCTGCATGACCCTTGCAATAGTTCTGTCCAACACAAAGACCCGGCCGGTATATCCGTGCGAACGGCTTCAAATGGAATCCTTTTTACGCAACCCGCCGTTGAGGCGACCAGCCCCGCACCCAACCACGTATTCTGGATTTAAACGGTTTCTAAGGCGGAAGAGGATCTAAAATCTAGCCTGCCAAAAGTATTTTATTCGGTTTCCAAGGATTTGCCTTGTACAGTTTAAAATTCCTAACCTTCCCGTCTGCAACGTTTAAACCTTTACCATGGTATAACATCTAGCTTCCTACGCTACCAGACTTTTAGTTATGGCGTAACAACATCTCATAGTTTGAGTTGCCGAAAGGCTGGTGCGCGATTCGGTCTAAACCATTCCAGCTCAGGCGTGGAAGAACCTTATTCCTCTAGTTTTATATAATTTATATCTTCTAAACTACCACAGTCTGGTTTGCGAGACAAAATTAAGGAAGCTCTATCCGAAAAGGATGCCTCCCATCTTTACACAGCTCATCCGCAGAGCTTTCGATCCCGTGTTGCCCTCCAACGAGTTCTCAGAGCAATGGCAGAACCCAGGCGACGTCTTTTCCGTTCTGCTTATTCTAGGAGGGGATGTGGTAGGACGTGCGATCGCACAGCTTGCAGGTTCTAGAGTAACACCGATCGCGTTTTCTTTTGGTAAGCCTCCAATAATCTAGCAGACGATTTTAGTCCAAATCCAAGTCGTATAACTAACATTTCAACCTAACCAAATTAGGATGGGTCGCATACGGCGTTATGGCCATGGTAGCTATCGTGGGCGAAAACCGGCTCATGCCGTTCCCGGATTGTAGCTGTAAAATTATCAATGGACGTTCTGGCTACGATCGCGATAATGCCAGCTGGATTATTGGCCGCATAGTTCGCGACTTTGACAACTGGATGGATGGAGGGAAACCGGATGGCCCCATCAGAAGACACTTAAATGCGATGATCGTTGACAAGTGGGATTACGACAAGCAGCAGAAAGAAGAGAAGAGCCCGGGGTCTGGGAGCGAAGTTCCAAAACCTGCACGTGCAGGATTATGCGTCTCGATCTATAAAGCAGGAAAAGCGGAACCAGGGAACCCGGGGTACGACCGAGCATATTACCTTGGTTTCATAACGACAGCCGTGCAGTTGGGCATTGCAGCTATCCCATGTGGGTTGTATGGACATTGGGGAATAATGCTAGTGACAGTCTGCGGCATAATATTAGCCTTCTTTACAGGCAGCCTACCTCAATGGTCCATGGAGAAATGGGCATGTCGGAAAGACGTATCAAAAACGGTCATTCTTACGAAGGGTAACGGCTCTCAGCATGCCATTGTCGTGGTAAGCGAAGAGGAGGGACTCGATCTAGAAGCTTTGGCCGCTCCAACTGTGGCTATCTATAACGTACCGCCTTACACTACCAGATTCGTTCTCGCGGTTCTTGCCTTCCTCTGGATCCTACTGCTCATTACCGCCTCGGGGATAAAAAGTCACACATGGTACCTACTTGCGATAGGAACCGTTGGTATTTTCCAAAATACGTACGCTGCAGGGTGTGTGAGGCCACCCGAAGCGTTTGGGATACCACTCAAGTTTGAACAAGTCATCGGCAAGGTCAAAGTTATGGATACTCTATTTGAAGTTGAAGAGCAATACCCCTACGTCGGGAGTAGTATGAGAGATACATTCTTCCCAGGCAAGCTACGACCGAATGAAGTTGCGAAGTGGAACGATTTCGAAGAGACGGCAAAAGCACGACAGAAGGCAAAGGAGGCTGAAGCGCAAGCTAAAGGTTAGAATGAAGTATTCTCATCTGAAGACGCTACGATGGTTATATCAATTTATTATTTGTTGGAGTTTTGTTAAGTTTACATATTTGACCATATGGTTGGCCCGAGAAGGCTAGGTTCTAGGATCTTGCTGGTATATATGCCCACGACTATATCTGCGGGTGGATGGAAAAGTTTTCTCGGCCGCATTAAGTTTTGGAGTTTTGTAAAATGTATCCTTAGTTCCTAGAGTCCCGGGCCTAAGAAAAAGGAGGATCCGGACTCGATATAATATCCTTCATGTCTTACAATGTATAATATAATATTAATAAGAATGAATGCTCAAAAAGTCAGCGAATGCTCTGTGGTGCCGTGTGAGAAACCTATTTGGTTGATTGGCCGTTTCGACGGATAATACCGTTGCACCATGCAAATTGCCAGCCGCACATGCAGGCGTGCATAAGCCACTTTATTGTTCCTATCCTCTCTAGGATATATATCACGAGTAATCTGCTATCGGCTATCCACCGCACTAGTTGTTGGCCTCGAAGCTATTCCTCCGTTTTACCATCTTATTTGTTCGGTTCTGGGGCTAGTTTGAAAGCAGATAGGCTTTGGACTTAAGCCCACAATGCTCTCGACAAGGCCTTAAGACGCTCTTGCCTACTAGTACTATGTTGACATGTTCTGGGGTTGCATCTGATACCTAAGCATCCATAGTTAGCCACAAACTAAGAATCAAACAAGATTCTCCGAGCAGAGCGATTTGCCACCTGATATGTGTTACTCGCATAACATTTCGATGTCGAAGCGGCGAGCGATAGGTTCAACTTTTCACACAGTTCCCTCTGCCCTCAAAGCTGAAGATCTTTGTATATGATTTTACCCCTTCTAAACCCAAAAGTCGATAACTAATGCGCATTTCGAAGATATTACTATACTACACGCTACACAGATCAAGGGCAATATTGTTTGACATCATATTCCTAATAATCTTCAATCTTTGGTAATATAACTCATACTTCGAGAGACTTTGCATAAGAGGAATTTATATTGTTCATATTGCTTCAAATCAGACTAAGGCAGTGGTGAATACAGCTATAAATCAAGATAGCAGCTGCCTACCAATCCCAGTAACCAACATAAATATTAATATCGTCTTTCGTTGTAGAGACTGGGTCTTTTGGGATCGTATGATCTTATAATACCCCCACACTAGCCAAATGAACAACAACGACCTTATCTGCGAGGTTTGACGAAATGGGTGGATAATAGAGTCCCGACAATCACAATCCTGGGTTTTGCTGGCGACAAGACCAAATTTCGTCACTGCTTTGATGTACAACACCGTGAACCGAGGGTGATGACCGACGTGGATATAATCTCCACGATATGAATTCATGTGAAGGGAAATATCTTACGTATTTATCCTGTGCAAAATAATAATTATCGTCCTGAGGATCAGTGCTACGAGCCAGTAAGTCAATCTTTCTACTCTCAGACTTCCATACACCTATAACTATAACTGGTAGCCCAACTTGCAACAGTTACTGGTCTGCCCTCCACATATAGCTAAATAGCCTCAACAGGTAAACCAACGGCCCCAACTCTGCAATAGTAATGGCAACAAAAGCCGCCGACCTAGAAGACAAAGACTCCCAAGTCTTCCAATTAGTCGAAACCCCCGACGAGACAAATTTCCAGCTCCTTTCCACCGCTCGAGAAATGCACCTCCTCACCGACAGACCCGGCCCCAGCGACGCCAACGTAGACCTAAACTACCTCCTCACCATCTCCCACGACATCGAAGAAATCAAAGATACAATCCAAACTTTACAACGACAGCAAGAAACTCTAAAGGCCGAGCAAGCTCTACTAGAAGAATCAACCAAAAAGGCATTGGAGGAAAAGGAGAAAAAGACGCAGAGGTTCGGCGATATCGAGATTGGCGAGACGGGGTACGTTATTTTAGGAACGCATGGGACGGATGCAGCTTCCGAGGAAGGGCAGGAGTTTGGGAATATAAAGGTGCACAGGTCGGAAGCGGTGATGGTTGGGAGGGCTGTCGGGTTGCCCGCAGAGTTTTACAAGACGAAGAAGTAGAGTTGGTATTAACGCGATTTCTCCTAGTATACCTACTAGTTTTGTAGTTCAATTTGAGCAGGACGGATTAGTTGCAAGGGCGAGCTACTGGGGCATGCCCCGAGGACGAGATTTCCGTGACCGATTGTCATCCTATATGATATATTTTGCTTTAGGCGGGAGAAGTAGAAACAAGTTAAAGCCGTCACCAGTGCCTCCCATCTCTATTCATTTTCTGTAGTTTTGAAGAAGGAACAATAATAAAAGAAAAAGCGTAAACTAAAGTACATATCAAATGGAGACCCGAGAAATGAAAAGCTGAAAAGACAAGCAACCCCGGGCATCTTCAACAAATCACCCTGCTCTCCAGTAAAAATGCGATACCGTGAATAAAAGGAAGAAGAAAAGAAAAAGAAAATTTAAGCCAGGAAGGCAGAAATATACATAAATAAATATTCATCTTCATGGCAGGTTAGTCATCTAGCTATGATATGCCTTCGACTTTTTTGTAGTTTTGCAGGTCGACAAGGAAAGGAAAAAGAAGGGTGTGCATGCGGCGGATGGTTTACGAACGCGAGAATAAGAAAGTTAGAAGAGAAGAGTCAGCAGAGTCGTGATAGTGCGGGCTACCCATGAAGAGCCTATGCTACTCGGCCTTATCCTCGACCGAGAGATCGGCAACAGCATCTTCGAGACGATCCGCCTTTTCGAGCTTCTCAATCTCAGCCTTTGCTTTCGCAATATTCTGTCATCCCCATCAAATGTTAGCGTTTGGTAAGGTAGATAAATATGTATAGGATCTGGAGATTTATTCTCACCTTCTCAGTGGTTTCAGCTTGGTTCTCTTTGTACCAAGCCAATTTCTCCTTCAGCTTCTCAACAACACCTGGTACCTCTTCCTGGCTAGATGGGGCAGGGACATCCACCCTTCCGAGCTCTTCCAGGATTCCGATGGACCAGGAAACCTTCGCTGGCGCATCTGCGGAAGGTGCCTTGTTCTTCTTTCCTCCCTTCTTTTTACTAGAGCCCCCAATAAAGTAATCCTCTTCCTCCTTCTTGAGAACCTTCATGCCCTTCGGTTCTTCAGTGACCGTCCTGCCAACGGAAGCTTTGAACTGGCTGACAGGCCCCTCAGTCTTCTTGACTGCGTTTTCAGGGTCGAAAAAGTTGATCAAATTCTCGCAAGTGATGATTTCTCCGGTGTAGGCCTTGATGCTAGCATCTTCCAGCATTTGATTCGCGACTCTCATCTTTCTCTCCTTTTCATAAGCTTCCCTCTCAGCCTTTCGCTTCTCTTGTCTAACCTTCCAAGCTTCTTGTTCATATTCCCTAAAAGCTGATTTTTGAGAGCGGTAGGCATCTCTCAAAGCCCTAATCTCTTGGGCTTTTTCTTGGTGCTCATTTTGATATTTCGTCTTCTCTTCGTAGAGGGCGTTCAGGTTCCGATAAACGCTGTCCTGCTCGGCCTTGATCTGGTCGAGTTCCTTTGTAATTTCCGTGAACCTATCGGAGAGGGCCTTGGCTTCTGGGTCGTCCAGTTGCTTCTTTAGTTCCGCTAGTAGCTGTCGGTCCTTATCAATAGACGCTTGAGATTGGTCGAATTCGCCAAACTGCTTCTTCTGCTTCTTCAATTGGCTGATATCTGCCAAAGCCTTCCTTTCATCAACAAGTTTGAGTTTCCCGCTATCAACCGAGGCTTCGAGGTCCGCAATTCTCTTGTCGATTTCTTCAATCGACTTGTATGGAACTTTGGCACGGGCGGTCTTTTGAGCGGCAATCTTGGTTGCGATCGAGTCATTGAGAGCCTTCTGTCGTTCAAAAATATTTTGCTTGGAGGACTTCTTGGAGGACTGGGTGGTTCGAATCTCGGAGAGTTCTTTCCGTAGGGCGGCCTGCCGATGCTGAGTGGGTGTCTGAGGTGCGTTGGGGTCCGATGACTTGCGAGAGCCGAGCTTGGATTTAAGCTCATCCTGATGGTCAAGGAAAGGTTAGCGTTAATTCAGAGACAGGCTGTGATACGATCAAACGGAACTGAGCTGGAGAGCTGCATGCGATACATTGAGGTGAAAAGGAAGACGTAGACTGGCCACGCTGTCTCAAAGCCAACAACCTAAATGCAGACGTGTGTG
>LDUD01000123.1:44725-61983 GCA_012184295.1 Dactylella cylindrospora
CTTTTTCGCATCTCGCTTGATCACATCATCTCCTTCTTTTTATTCTACATCCTAGATCGGGGTGCACACTTTCCAGGTCGTTAGCGAACGGCAAGCAGCTCTCAAGTCATTATCGCGTGTATATAAAGCTTCATGGTCACTCTCCGTGAATGGTAGTCGGAAAATAAGGAAAGAAGGAATCATGCCGTGCGCGGCCCACCTCCTCCCACTTAAAACCTGGCATACCTTTGGTGACTTTGGCGACCGCACCGGCAACTATTACTGCGATATCAGCGCTGCTACCCCAACAACGCTACGATACAATGTTCGATAGGACATCATGCTCCTAATGACACACGGCTTTAGCGAAGGCCGTTCTAGACAATTTCTCGCCATGCTCGGGACTACCAACGGCGTACTGGATACCCGGAGACCCAGTAATACTGAATATATATGGAATAAAACCCATCCTGTATAATACTAGGAGTTGGAGAGTTATTGCGGACTGCTAGTTCCTAATTGTTACGTAAGATCTTAGGTATATATAAATCTCAGACTATTTAGTTAAGCTGTGTCTACGGCTGTCTTTGCCCTTTCGAACGCGAAGAAATCCTCTCAACATATTCCAGCTATTTCGAAGTTTCCATTTATCCCCGACGTCCAGCTTCCCCTGTGCACCCACTCATCTTCAACGCCAGCCTTGGTTCCGACGGTCGCGGTCTTTGTAACTGCTCAGATGTTATGACCCTGCAGGGTGGTCGGCGTTGCGGTGGGAGTAGCTTTGTTTCGCCAACACCTCGTCTCCATTTCGGCATGTTATCTGCAGTTCGCGTTTAGCCATGCTTCTAAGCTTGAATGCATCCCTCTTCTATAACCGTCTACCTCCCAAACATAGTTTCTACCTCGAGTCCGCGCTTGTATAAACGCTGTGAATAGCTGGACCAAGATATACACCTTTTCAAAAGACCCCGAGCCTCATGTACATGTGACAAGAGAGCAAAAAGGAGAAAAAGGAAAAAGGATGCCCTGCGCAGCTCTCACAATACCCAACCGCACCTACCACACCCTCCCCGAGTACCCTAACTTTACCGATGTTGACGGACAACCCTACACGGTGGAATACCGCACAGAAATCATGAAACTCATGGTTTCCGGCTTTCGAACATTCACAGCGAAACGATTGAAGGCGTTGGGGTACCAAGGCGAGGCGGAGATGAGAGTGTTTGCGCAGAGGATGCAGAATCGGGAGAATATATGGCGGAGGCGGCATCGAAAGAACGGTGTGCCGTCATGGTGGGGTGGAACTTGGAATGTGGATCGTTGATTCCATCAGTAGCCTCGTGCACGATCGTGTGGCAAGTAAGGCGGGGGAACGCAGTGTAAAGCTGCAATGCGTTCACTATGGTTCTCCAAATTCTTCGTCCAATATCCCGCCTTTTCATTGGTAATATACTTGCTTCTTTAATATAACATATGCATGCATAGGATATTCCTTATATTTGTAAATTTACTGCATCACAATTTACCTTTTTTTTTTTTTTTTTTTTTTTTTGGCTGTGACATACCGGGTTTTCGTCTCGACCGCTTATATCACTCGCCGCTGCCTTATCAAGACAACCGAAAACTGGCATAGTCAAGGTTCCTCGAACTAAATAATAGTCCTTAATAGTTTAACATTGTCTGCTTTTAATATAAAATTAATTTTAATACACCGCCCATTGCAATCTCACAAGCAAGTAAGTTATTACCCGGAACAGCTGTCGGCAAGATACATCTAGATCTTATTCAGCGGGAATTCGAATATTGGGATATATTAATACGTGGATACACAAACGCATAGGTTGGTATATAGTGCCTTTACGGATTTATAGAGATGCTTATTCTTGCTTCCTTTCCTCCCGGGCTATATTCTACGCATACTACCAGTACTATATTAGACAGGAAGGAAATGTGTCTATATCAGATATCAAACAGTTGATCTATGCAATGCTGAACTGAGGCTACACATATATAGCCTGTAAAGAAATATCTAACGCATGCTGCAACGCATTCCTGTAAAACTTTCCTCGAGCTTCCTCCCACCCCCTCGTAGCCTCACAATGGTGGCCGTATCTTTCCGAACTACCGACGCAATATTAGGACGTGGTCGTATATATTGATCTGTTAGGACTTTTGTGTCTCTTGCCTATAGCAATCAAAAGCTCAATCGTTCCCGAGAATTATATTCCATTTCATTCCACCCGTCTTCCTGAACGGTATAGCGTTGGTCAACTCTATCTTCGCTTCACGATATCAAGCAATCGGTGCTCAGCCATAAGCTTATATATATATAAACTCCACTTGATACCAATATTCTCATTTTGCCTCACTTTCACTTTGCACCGTTACGCAAAATGTCAATCTCTACCGCCCTAATACCCTTTCCCTGTATTAGCCCGACTACGGCTCCTCAGTTTTTCAATATCAACTACGCCGAAGACCCAAGCAAGAATTTTTGCATGGCAAAAGATACAACCCCAAAGTTCGGGCAGGCGAAACCTAAAGCTACCCTAAACGACGAACTTGCGATGGGTTACGGGAGCTACGATGGCGGATTTGGTGCCGGCTCAGAATTTGTCGGTGTCTTGAGATTCGGCGGTGGGGCTTCCCAGCCTCATGGGAGCAGAAAAGGTGAGTGGGGTCGAGCAAGACTAGAGATTGATATTAATACTTACATCTTATAAGAACTCGAGGCCATGGACGCTACGGACCGGATCATCATTGTGGTTGGAAGGACCAAATTGAGATAGCTGTGCATATGGTTAATAAGGAGAGGGGAGGTATTACTAGAGGGGAGGTATTACTGCTGATTACTTTTTGGTTAATATTACATGTCTAGGGTTTTAATTTTATATCTATACGGCTTACCGCATTTAGCAATTTGAAAATAATTATAAGAAGGTAGCGAAAGAAATCGATTGCTCTGGGGCACATTTCAGTGCAATTTTCTGCGGGTGGCTCGATTAATTATATCTTATTGACATTGTACATCGTCGAAGCAATGACAATGAAGTTAGTCCGAGCACATCTCCCAATACAAGCCTTTTCCCGTTCCAAAAAAAGAGCATATAGATACAATTTATCTTTGTTTTCCAATTTCCATCCACATCATGCATGATATATCGCTTACTTTAACGAGGCTGTCGCCAGGACCAGATTCGTAGTCAGATATGGTTAGCAAGTTCTGTACCCGATGCGTTTTAAAGTTACCGATAATACACTTTCATCGCTTCCTCAGACAAGTGAATGAGTCAATGCATATGGACTGACGGCTCCTAAAGCCCAGTAGCGACCAATTTCTCATACATCGGTGTCGTATATCGTTGCGTTGTTGTTGGCAGCTAGCCCTTGCCTAGCCCTCTTGCAATCTTGGGCTGGTGCTCATGTACCTACATTCGTTGTTCGCAAACTCCCCCGTCGTCAGCGCACAAAGATATCCGGGACCAGAGCACAGTGTGTATAAGCACATGAAAATTGAAGCCATATTGGCCTTGGCAGATCCGGAGGAGGAAATATACGTACGCACCGTCTCTAAGTCCATTGGGGCAAGAAGTCATATCAAAGACCAAACCTCTCAACAGCAAAACGCGAGAAAGAGGGTATAAAATATCGCTCAAAACCTACAAAAATGGTCTGCGGTGCCCTCCATATACCATTCTGGACCTACCATACCCCGCAAACGCAGCCAGTGCCCAATTCTGTACAGATCCTCATGTTCCAGCGCGGAAAACCCGAAGGTGTAGCCCGGGGCATTATGGTGCTCAACGGAGGTTTCGATCCCTACGAGAATGTTCCCAACAATGTGGAAAAAATATTTATAATGGACTGGATCTTGTTCGATCGGTATCGCAGGAGGTATCCCCATGGCAGAGTGTATCGTACGCTAAGGGAATTTATCGCGGGAGAGAAACGTAGTGGGAGGAGGGTGTGAGCCTATGGTCGCGCAGGGTAATATATCCTTGCCGCTCTGCTTGCTGTTACTGGGAGGAATAGAAGGAGACCATAGGAAATCAGCTGCTCTTGGGGAAATATATCAGCTTCCAGAATATTAACTACCTATTGCTACAGTAGCTGATAGGCATAGTTCTATAAAATTCAAATGAACAGTATTTCTTTCTTTCTCTCTCACTTTTTATTCTCAACAAAAAATTGAAGGAGTGATCCGGTCCCCAAGACAAAGCTTCTATAAATGCAAAGTGGGCAGTCTGGCCTCGCGAGACAACTATAAATGCATAAAAGTCTAGAGGTAACACACTGGCCAGCTCTGTCGAATGCACGAAGCGAGTGGCACATTTCTCAGAATGCAAGGTTTGAGCAAGGCTACTAGAATTAATACCTACCCCCACCCCGCTTTAAATTTGTCGTGATAACGATGGGATATTAGTGTCGATACTACAGATTCACTTTCGTTCAACAGGGAATCGGGATATACAGGCAAAAAGCATCGACCACAATTAACAACGTTCATCTTTTGCGGTGTCGCATCTCGACATTCGGACATATCCTCTTGAGACCTTCTACATGCGCATGCTACAACACAAATTGAAGGGGCGTGAAGAAGAAAGGCTTAAAGTCCAACATGGCGACCGCAAAGAAAAGGCTCACAGCTGATGCGTACACAGTGGGGCTGATTTATGTGAAACCACTCGGAATGCATGCGATAATCGTCATGCTTGACGAGGAACATGACAAAATCCCCCTCCCTTTGGAGTGCAATATCGAATATACACTCGGGAAGATCGGATACCAGAACGTCGTCATAGCGGGACCACCAAGAGGCGCACAAGGGAAGGTGGCCACTGCTAGTTTTGTTGACCAAATACGCCTCACTTTCAAAAACATTAGAGTTGGGCTATTGGTTGGGATTGGGGGCGGGGTGCCTCGTTCTCCTAACCATGATGTACGACTTGGAGACGTCGTAGTTGGTGCTCCGGATACTGGTGCACCAGCCGTTGTGCAATATGACCTCGGGAAGCAGACAGTAGATAGTATTGAAGTGACCCGAACGCTTAACAAGCCTCCGGATTTGTTATTACGGATAGTCGACATAGTAGATGCAAAATACCAAAGGAGCGAAGAAGATTTCTTTACGAAGCACTTGCAGCGCTTTGCAAAGTTTCCAAGGATGAAATATTTATACATGCGCCCTTCTCATCCTGATATATTGTTCGAAGCTGGCTACATACATGAGCAAGATACAGATTGCGAATCGCACCCTGAGTTTTTCATTGTAAAGCGGAAAGATCGCAGCCCTCAAGATGAGGTTCAAATACACTACAGCACAATCCTCTCAGGAGATCTGGTCATGAAATCGGGCAAAATCAGAGACGCGATAAGCGCAAAGAATCACAATGCGCTCTGTTTTGAAATGGAGGCGGCCGGGTTAATGGATACTTTCCCTTGCCTTGTTATTCGCGGAATTTGCGACTACTCGGACTCGCATAAGAATTCCAAATGGCAGGAGTATGCCGCGGCAACAGCTGCCGCATATGCCCGAGAGCTGCTCCTCAATATGGCAGAGAGGACCGCGGTTGGGTTAAAGGATATCTCAAGCGGTTAGTCAAATAATACTCTATATCAGCAAACTCCTGCTATCTTGGGTTTAACTAGGAGGTATAGGCAGCCAAGACTCTCGAGGAAAGGAGTCACTATATTTATCACGCGGCGAAAGATCTGAAGTAATAAGTCCTAGTATGAGCTAACCTCCCACATCTAAATCCCGTCCTACCGCGCTTATTGACTGATAAACCCATTTTGCTGTTGAAGCCGCAACGAAAACAATTTTATCTTTTGGTATGTTCCTCTAAGAAAAATAAGTTTTATTTCATGCAGTGGCTTATTTGAGGTAAAAAAGATGGCGGCGGTATCCGTAGCTACTCTTCCCTCCTAATCCTTGAGAAAGTCATGATAGAGATCCAGAAAAAGCTCGGTTTGCCAAATGCCCCCAAGCCACGCGAATGTTTTGACATCATTGGCGGGAGCGGCACGGGGGGGTATATCTGTTTTACCACTATCGAACTACCAAAGTATACAGCTGACATGGGACCATAGGATTGTTGCAATCCTTCTAGGGAGACTTGGAATGCCTGTAGAAGATGCTTTAGCGTCTTACCGCCGCATTGCTGTCCTAGCCTTCAATCCTTTGAAGTCTTGGTTTTGGATTCCGGGTATTTACCCTTCCACCAAATACTCTGGCGATAATCTCGCCAGTGCCGTTAAACAGGAATTGGAGAGCCCCGAATGCCCGATTGGGGAAGAAAGCACTTTTGCAGATACCACCGCCCCAAAGTGCGTGGTGTTGGCCATTACTCGAGTCGATGTCGGATCTGGCCCTACCCTCTTCAAAAGCTACAACGTTGAGCCCGCTTGGAAAGCTTGCAAGATCTGGGAGGTAGCCCGAGCTACATCTGCCATATCAACCTTCTTTCCATCATTCGCATGCGGCCGTGACGGTATTGAGTTTGTAGATGCTAGTTTTGGGTATAATAACCCGTGTGACGTTCTGCTTGGTGAAGCAGACGCTGCAATCCCAGATCGTGAAATCGCCTGCGTTGTGAGCATAGGCACAGGCTTAGGAGGGGCGGTTTCTGCTGATAGCAAGCTCGTTGATGTGACACTCAAGAAATTGGCGGCGAACTCAAAGGATGTCCACGAAAGACTCCAGAAACAGTTTGGAAAGGCTGAGATAAAAAGATACTGGAGGTTTGATGAGGATGTGGCGGTCAGCGAAGTTGCAATTGACGATTGTAACCAACTCGGGAAAATCGCTGGGCACACTTACAACTACCTGAATGCTCACACCACTGAGACGAGCATCCAAAGTTGTGCAAAGGCTATAATCGCTGCAAAGTATGAAGGACTGATTAGTATGCTATGATTATGTCGTGCAAGTTGCACAAACTTAGCTAATTGTGTCCGAGATAGTCGGGCTACCGGCGGATCCTAAAGCCCAAGAGTTCAAAACACTCCCACTAGACGAGGAAGACGGAAAGAACAAGGACGAGGACGAGGACGAGGATAAGGACGACGGCTAGGAAGACAAGGAACGAGAAAGTGCGTCACATGAACATCTTCACAATTTTCGCTCCTTTACTTACGATCTCGTAGAGTTTCTAGAATCGCCATATTTCCCGGAGATGATGGTTCGCGAGAGTAAAATTGAAACAGCCTATAAAGCCACTTACGAGTGGTTTCGGATCTCTCAAACTTATTTAACTTGGAGATCTTCTCGGAATGGCAAATTACTGATTAAAGGGAAGGCAGGGTGTGGAAAGTCGACGCTCATGAAGTTTCTATATAGGCAGGGAGTGGAAACGATGCCACATGGAATGTACTCTGTTGTTTGTGGCTTTTTCTTCAACAACAGAGGCACACTGATCGAGAGGACTATGGAGGGTATGCTACGTACCCTCCTCCATCAGATGATTTCTCAACAGCCGGCACTCTACATTGTCCTTAAAACATTTCACTCCAACATGGTCGTCCCGGGGTCACAAAGGCAGAGTGTGAATTGGACTGGCGAAACATTGATGAAAGTTTTCGAGACTGTGATTCAGTTGCCCGGCGTCACTGGGCTAATCTATATCGATGCCTTAGACGAAGGTGAAGGCTTCTTCCCATCAACCATGTTCGAATTCCTAGAAGCACAGCTAGCTACGAAACCGAGTCGCCGACCCCGGAGCTTGGGAATATGTTTGTCCAGCAGACCAGACAACTTTATTAACCATAGAACGACGTGGGCTACAGTAAATTTGGGCAATGAAAATTCGGCAGATATTAAGACATACGTTATATCGAAGCTGGAATCAACTGCGGCGAGCTGCTCGGGGATAGGCTATGAGGCAATGGTACCACGGCTGTCTCGAGAAATCTCGCACAGGGCGGATGGTGTATTCCTATGGGCTAAACTGGTCGTTCAAGAGCTCATGGCAGCCATGAATGAATACAAGTCGAAAGAGTCTCTTTACCACACACTCTCGGAGACGCCCTCCGATCTTTGGGACTTATTTCGTAGCTCTTTAGAAAATATAAACAAGGCTGACCTTGCAGAAGCCATGCGGCTTCTACAAATAGTTTTCGTCGCACAATCACCTCTCTCTATAGACGAATTAGGGGCGCTGATGAAAATAGGTTCTTCATTGAGCCAGAATACCGGAACCGGTCGACGGGGAGAATGGAATGGAGATAATAACTCGGAAGCTATACAAGAGAATATGACAAGACGAGTCTTATATTTATGCCGTGGATTGGTGGAGGTTATTAATCTGACACCAAGTTCTATGACTATGGATGCTATTTTCGGAAATATTGTCTCAAACCGGGTGCAGTTTATGCATCAGTCAGTTAAAGATTTTCTGCGCGGACCAGATTTCCTAAAAATTCCGGGCCTGGGTCTACCTGGTTTGGAAGCAAAGGGCCATGAGCTCGTTTTTAAATGCTGCCTCCGCTACCTGCAGCAGCATCAAGAAATCTTGACCGAACAGCATATAGACTTAGGAGAACGAGCCACTCAAAAACGGTATCAAAAGTTGAGCGCCCTTAAACGGCATTATCCATTGGTTCTCTATTCGCCTTTTTGGATCCGGCACGCAGATAGATTCACCGAATTAAGCCCCGGGAAGATTGAGAGTGAAGACTTACGTACCGCGGGTAGGGTTTTCACCGAATGGCGTTATTGTCCGCCCACTGGCATACCGGGCGACTATCCCCGTAGCCTTTACCTTTCTGTATACCCAAATATAAGAGATCATAGCACAGAGAATGTTCACTCTAGCTTGATTTCATTCGCGGCGTATCACCGATTTCTTAGCCTATTCGAAGCACTACTCTCTGATCTAGACCTAGGTATAAACCAAGCGACGATAGATGGGCTATTAGCTATCGCTTGTCAGACTCCGGAACGGGTCCCTGTTCACTCTACCTCCCTCGGATTTTGGTATTCCGTAAACGAAAAGACCATCAAACGCATCTCCGATTTGCCTGAAAGCGAATGGCAAGCGAAAGAGAAGATGATTAACCTTCTGATCAAAAGAGGCGCAAATGCTAATGCAAAAGCAGTCCCAGCCGTTGGGCATTTCTGCCCTCCCCTGATTGCAGCTTCTTGGGAAGGGCATGCTAGTATCGTGAGTGCTTTGATAAATAGCGGTGCAAATGTCAATATATTCAGCGACGCCAGGGATATGGATTGCGGGACTCCCCTTGTCGCCGCCGTCAGGGGAAGGAACATTGCCGTCGCCAAGCTGCTGATACAACATGGTGCCCGAACCGATTTCCAGTTAGGAGCCTTACCGGACGCTTTAACGGAAGCCGTTATAACTGATCAGGTTAAAATGACTAAGCTTCTGCTTCATCATTGCGCGGTTGTTAGCGGCCCTTCCAAGCGCCTTGACAGTCCGAAATATTTTAAGGATGAATATCACGAGCACATTCTCGCAATCGCTGTGAGGCATGGAAATGAAGAAATTGTCAAATTACTTCTTGACCAGCGCGCTAACCCAAATTTCCAACTAAACGATATGGAGTGCGCATTAGTAAAAGCTGCGCTTTGCATTTCAGCTGATCTGGGCTTTCCCAAACCCTTCACAAGCCTCGCTGCAGATACAATCGTCAAAAGTGGGAATTATGGGAGAGGTCCCACTAAAAATTCTACCAAACGGGGTATGTATATCAAACGATACGAATCTGGAATGAAGATTTTGAGATTGCTGATAGAGCATGGTGGTGACGTCAACCTAAAAGTCTGTAGCGGGAAATATGGGTCGATTCTTATTGCAACATTGGCTTCTAATTCAAAAGACGAGATTCCGGTACTGGAAGCCGTGAAGTTTCTCCTTCAATCTGGTGCTCGAGTGAACGAACAGCCTCTAGTCGGAGATTATGGTTCAGCTTTAATCGCTGCGGCTGCGAAGAACAGACTTCGCTGCATGTCGCTCTTACTCGACAACGGTGCGGATGTGAACCTGAAGCCCCTCACAGGGAGGTATAGCTCTGCTTTAGAAGCTAGCATTAATCAATCTTGGGAGATAGGTCAGGGCTTCAGCGAACAGCGAAAGGCAATCAAATTGCTGCTCGATAAGGGTGCTAGCCAAGATTTATCTCTATATGAAAAACAATCATACTGGAGATACCTCCAAATCGGTGAGGAACAGAAAATAGAAGGTGAGGTGCTACAAAGAGATGGAAGGAATATGAGTAATGAGATGGAGAAAGTAAGAAATGGAGCAGCATAGAGAAGAAAATCAAGAAGGCGATCGGGATGTCGATTGCCGTTATAGCGTTGGTGACAAGGTATGTGGATGAGGTAGTCTAAAGAGAATTCTCTTTCATTTAACTTACTTAAAGGCACTTCAGTCTTCCCTCTCTATATCCCGTACAAACGTCGTTTATATAAGGAAAATCATACTATCCCTGCCTGTTCTCTCTCCTCCCAAATTTCACCTTCCACGCCCCTGGCAATTCACCATCTACACCAAAATTCTCATGCGCCGCCCATGATATCGAAGAATACATTGGCCAAATCGACCTCTAGGGTATAATCGCCGAGAACGGAGAACGGGAATGAATTGAAGGACGGAGAAGGCTAGATCGGAAGTATTTGATTGAGAAGAGGGAGGTGGAGAGGAAGGCCTAGATGAGGGCAAGGGAGAAAGTGAGGACAACGATGAGGGAGCAAGTAGACCGGGGGAAGTATAGAAGGTTTGGAAACGGAGGATACATCTAATACTTTAGGGAGATGACTAGGAGGGAGGTGAGACCTGGTATCGAGGCGGGGAACCGAAGGATCGGTTGGAAAGGGAGCAGAGATTAAGACAACAAATCGAAAGTTAAGATGCGACAACTGACAAGAATTATGGATGAAAGCAGGCACCGCAATTTGGGACACGATTACACGGATACAGGGAGGGCAGACTACCTGGGTAGCCCACATCGAGACTCAATTACATCCTCTATCTGAGCGGAGGACTGCGATATTTGTTAGCATCAGCAACACTTTCTTCTTAGTGTCTAGTCGCATGCAAATCTAATCGAGTCTACGAACCAGCCTTAGGGTGGATAGGATATTTAAGCTAGGAGTTATGCCGAATACTTACGTATAGACTAGAAAGGACAATAAATATCCTAGAACATAGATAAAAAAAAGTGGCTAGAGTAAAGCTTATGTATGCCAGATTGAGGGAAAAGATTTACTTATGATTCGATATACTAGTTACGAATTTTTACATATTGTATTACACCGCCACCTAATTCTAGAGACATCAAACCTACTCTTCTTCACTAGCCTCCCCCAAATCCTTCTGCCCAATCATCCAGCACCTCCTCCCTCTAATTTTCCCCTTCTCCTCCGCCCATCTTCCAAAAGTCATCTCATCAAGTGTCTCAACCTTCCCACAATCTACTATCTTCTTCTCAGGTAGCTTGCTGACCACCAACTTTCTCTCTGGTCTCAGAAACACAGCAACAGAATACCTCTCCCCCTTTCCTTTCGGGATTACAACAGCATGCACAGTCGGCAACACAGTATTCTCTCCGATTGCCCCCTCTCCTTCCAGTGGACTCTTTCCATCGATCGCTGTAAAGTGAGCCATTAAGTCTCCAGCTATGATCAACACTGTATTTTCAATAGGAGGGGCCGAGAATATCCGCCCGTGGCGGTCCCAGACGTATAGTCCAGACGGCTCCGTGGAGGTCATGAGCGTCAAGACACCATGGTCGGTATGGGCTTCCATTCTGGGCACAGAGCGGCCGTTGCTGCGGGAAGAAGATCTGCTGCCTCCGGTTCCGTTACTATCCTTCTTGTTGGAGCTACTTCGTTCAATTTTCAGCTCCGATGCTGGCATAGCAGCTTTTCCAGGGGTAGAGGTAGCTGGCGTTGGCTCTGAAGGCGGTGCGGATGGAGGGGTTTCCGGGTTACCGAAAACCTCAGGCGAGTATCGAAGGTATCTCATCGTGCTGAACCCTTGACCTTCAATTATCGGATTTGGAATGACCTCCCTTCCTTCAGACTCGTTAAACTGTTTGCAGACTTCCTGCAGAATCTGTAATCCTTTATCAAAATACTCCTTCGTAGCCCTCCTAAACTCTTCATCGTCGAGCGTCAACTTGGTCCCCCCTTCCTCGGGTGTATAATCCCACCATTCCCTTCCACTCCCTTTCGCATTGTTGTAACCTCTAACGGTAGAATTACGGGGATGGATGAGGGTCTGCTTTACAGATTCCGGGGAAGTGAGGAGTTGTTTAGCTTGGTCGAGGGGAGGTGGCGGTAACGGGTGTCCCACCAGGTAGAAAGCAGGGAACTTTGTCAGAACTTGAGGAACGAGGTGTAACTCCGAGTAGTGGATTATCGGAATAAGATCCGAGTCGGTAACATCAGACAGCGGTGACGAAGATCCCGATCCGGTTCTCGAGTGAGGGCTGGGACTGTACGAGTCCGGGTCGGGCGAATATGAGAGGTCTGGCGGATGCGCGCGGCCTTTACCCTTGTCGAGTTTTGGAGGGTTTTTAGGCTTCTTGCTTGAGAAGAGGGTCTTAAGGTGGGTCCTGAGCCAGGGCATTGTGGTATTCTTGGGTGTCTTATGTTTAGAGGCCGCCAGAGTCTGTCTGTCTTGCTGGGGTTAGTTTGTCGAAATGTCTCGCCAAAGTCGCTAAGATGGCATCTGCGTTGCTGCGTGTTATTTTCGTCGCAGGTTACACCAAATCCCACCCAATTCTTGTGTTTTGAATCTTTTCGCCTTCCCTTCCTTTCCGCCTGTTCAAGTCTCCAGTCTTTGTCAAGTCGCGTCGGGAGAATTCACGAATTCGAGGTTTTTGGTGATTGCCCTCACGAGGGCTCAATCCGAGGATCCTCGACAAATATAAGAAAACGGTCGGAATGTCAAAACCGCAGAACTCCGACTCACATCCTGTTCTTTTTTAAATATGGATCTTTGGAGGATCCGAAAGGCAGTTGCTACCTATTTCAGCCTTGAGGCGTTGCACAGTTCTAGCTGTTTTCGCCCATCACTCTGCAAACCCAGCTGCCTTTTTAACCCAATTTTGGAGTGCAAGTTTGAACGTGGGAAAAAGAGAAGGGTGTTCTGATTCTCGGATCGGCCTGCGCCTCAATGACGAAGCGAATGGATTTTGAGCTGCCACTCCATCATCGGGTGGTAATTTTGCGGTGAAACTGGGGAATATAGGATATCAAAGTAAGCCATAATGACTAGGGCTGAGCCGAATCCTGGGACCTCCAACTATTTTGGTTTCTTGTTGCTGTCTCGTTCCGTTTGATGCATTTTTTGCCGAATGCTGCCGATTCGTTTGGACAGGGCCATGCAGGTTTGGCGGAGCCGCCTTGGAAATTTGGAATCCGAAGGAGAGTTTAGCTAATTTAGGTACCTGAATGGAGGTTGCAACGCGGATTTAATCTAGTCGTCCTAGCTGAGTGGTATTGTAGACGCATAGACTGAGGCGGGAAGTCGAAGAGGGCTGAAAATTAGATAATGAGAAATCCTCTAACTGGTCGGGTGAAGTTTCTAGCCAACATGAGGTATCTGAGGCGATATCTCGCCATCCGAGCACCCCATTGCTCTATCAGGACCAAGGACGGATCTATCCTATCACAAGGCTGAAGAGAAAGCAGGACAAACGTAAACGTGATTAAAAATCCAATGCAATGCAATGCATGGCATGTCTATCTGATAGTCTGTACATGTTCTCAATGTCCGCCTCGCTATGCATCTTGAGGCTAGTCAAGTAAATGGCCTAGATATAAATAAGCTCCACCTTACAAACTAGAATTGAATATGCACCTAGAAAGGTTCATTCCAGTGTGGTCTGTAAGCCTTGAAATTCGGACGGAGGCCTGAATCCCAATCAGGCAATTGCGCGATCGCGAGATACCACACGAACAACACATGTTGGTGGTGCCAAACAACACTAAAAATGGTTGGCTGCGAGATCACCGATCACCAGAGCTCTGAGCTTCAAGATCGCTCACTGTTTGAGCAGATTTTACATCACGAGTCTATGCGGTTGTAATGTCAATCGCAATCAATGGTTTGCAGCAGAATACCCTATTACTCATTTATCGATACTCTTAGGGTTTGTCCAACTTTTCGTGGTAAATTTCGGAACCTTACAGAGATGCGATTCGAACCTCGGCATCTCCACCAGCTCTATAATCTAGTCACTGAACACTTCTGGGAGGGCCAACTTTGTTACCCACTGATGGGATTTTGCTTGTGAAAGTAGGTTCCATACAAACAGCAGAAATTTCATTCACCCTAGTCAGGATATTCTTGCTCTTTACCAGCCAGGATCTTATACTCACTATACTACCTGCGGTTAGAGAATGACTTGCCATAGCTCAGGACCATCGGAGTCTAGTCTCTCTTATGCACCACCTATAAGCCCACCAATGCCTCCAGATCCTCGCGAGCTCCCCACCGGGTGGATCCAAAAGTTCTCTGCCACCAGATCTCGTTGGTACTATGTAGACACCAATGTCGACCCTCCGAAGTCTTGGTGGATCCACCCGATGGACTTGGTTTACGACCAAGATGTAAGCTTTGGCGAGGGCAGTGGGGATAATACCTTCGATTCTACTAGCTTGTCAGAATTTTCCGGGTATCTCCCCGCACCGGGCGCATTTCGGGCAGACGGCAGGGACGCTCATCAGTATCAGTTTTCTTCTCCGCCACCTTATCCCGCTTCTCGAATCCCTTCTAGCCGCGTAAACGGCGCACCCTCAACTCCCACTCTACCTATATCCGAGCCTCAGCAATCACAACTTGATGATACACAAGATTCCGAACTCTCCATGATGGACAAGCTACGCAAATTCCTCCATCTCCGTATCCCAACCGCCGCCGAAAGAGAAGCAAAAAAAGAGTTAAAAGCAAGGGAGAAATTCTACAGAAGCGAGCAGAGATCTCGAAAGAGGGAACAGCGCTTCAGGGAGGAGCTACTGATGCTGGATAGAAGAGCGGAGAAGTTGAAGGAACTGAAAATGAGGGAGAATCAGATCTATAATCGCGACGCCTTTGCTGACCAATTAGGATTCAATAGAAATGTATTTGAAAGATTAGTCGCGGAAGGGACTCTTTCGAACGGAGAACCTGTTGAAAACTCTGGGAATGGTGAGTCAGATGCTCCCCAAGACGTTCCCGCTCCAGCACCTGCTGCTCCAGCGGCTACTCTGGATGCTCCGCCTTCTCAAGCAGAAGGCTCAAGCGCTCCACATTCACAACAACCCCCGCCCACGGCATCTGTGCCGCAACAGCAAACACTCCAAGACCCAACCTCTGTGCCAGAAGCTCCTACAGGAAATGGTGCTCCTGCGGCGACTCCCGACGCACCTGCACCTGGCGGTTCCAGTCACCCTCCCCCTGAATACCAGCTGCCCAGATTTCCTGCGGGTGAGCGCGATGCCGGCTTTTATGGAGCCATGGGGTCGCAGTACGCATACCCGCCGCCTTATTTGGGGACTCCAGCTTATTATGGCGGTGGTGGGGTCCCAGCAGGAACTAGAAGAGGGCAATTTTATCCTCCTATTGGTTTTCAAGGTGGTATGGCTATGGGGTTTGGCGGCCCTGAGGATGATATGTTTGCACCTTATGGATCTTATGGAAGCAATGGGCCGATATCTGGTGGGAGAGATGGTGGGGTGGCTCGGGGGATACCAATGCACGGATTTGGAGCCGGGAATAGATTTTCCATGCCTGTTGAAGCTCCAGTCTTTGCAGAGACTACCAGCTTTACCCAGGGTCCAGGGTCGAGGAGAGTTTTTTCCATGAGGTAAAAACCCACTCTTCATTCCATATCAGGTGATATTGTCGAGGGCTGTGCTGACTTTCAGGTGGTACGGTGACTGTAGTGACATGCATAGCAGCAGACTCCGGGAGCCTTGGCGTGGAATGTCCAGAAGGTATTATGATGATTATGATTGTTTCCTTCATTATGGAGGATCTTCCGATGGGCTATGAAAATAGATAAAGTCTTTCCTTCCACCCCTTTACTGGCCTCCATAGCTCACCATCTGTAGACTGCCGTTTTGGGAGATTTATATGGATCGAAAATTTGATTCAACCCCCTAAAAGGAGAGGACTCATGCTGCTGTTTAAAATACCGCCGAGTTTTAGAATTAGTGCCTAGTGTTAAATCAGCTGCCTCCAATCGTACGTTGATTGTAAATGGGCATCTATAATTAATAATTAACTTGCAATTTTAGCAACATAGATATGTATCGATGCCCCAGAGACGGCAACTCTGACAAAAATATCGGTTCAGAAAGCCAAATATAGAAGCCATGATAGAGTTCAGTGGGTATCGAAACCGAAGCGTTTTTAGAAACGTTCAAGATAGAAATCTATACTCATTAGGAAAAACGACTTTTTTCAAGTTGAGGATACTTATATGCTCTGTGCCACCAAGCTAATCCCATGTGGGGCCACAAACTCCGCACAAACATGGATTTCCCTGCAAGCGCCGCATTTGGCCGTGCATCGCGGCCTTGCCGCACCCGTGCATAAGCCTTTATTATGCAAGCAATGTAGCAGGTTTCTTGGTAGATGTCGGAAGATGAAAGGATTCCCGCATGACAGCCCTCTCGAGCTTTTTTTGAACGGAAGAAATGTGTGGAGTTGTCAAAGACGGGGCGAGGAATATAAGAGGTGGTAGATAGCCCCGAGCCGGTCGAAGGGAGGCTACACTTTTTGCTCTTAGCATCAGACGAATTTTATAACCAAAGTTCTACTAAGCAATCATTTATCTGGAATAAATATAAAGTTAAAAGGTTTGTATCCAATCTAATCAAGATATAAACCTCTATTTCACAATAATATATTGCTCAATCAGAAACTGATAATTTTCTTCAGGCAAAACGTCTATACTTCTCCACTCTATCGCTCCATTCCACCTAAATCAGTCTATACTACTATTATATATATAAAGCACCACTTCCAAGAATATAAAAAAAACATAAAAAGAGGCCGGACCTTCACAATGCCCACCTACTACTACCACCTACCAAGCAGTAACCGCAGAAACTCTGTTTCCTACTCCACCTCCCACTCTCAGGACGAGTCTGATCAATTCATCGTCCCCATCGACGACCTCCCCCGCCGTCTCTACCGCGTTCAACCCCCTCACAACTTCACCGCCACAAAATACGTCAGACACTACGGCCTCGAAGCCCGCGGCCGCAAAATCAGCCTTCGTTCCCCTTCCCAGTTCATTCGAAAGCTCAAGTCCCACCTAGACTG
>LDUD01000123.1:62014-91959 GCA_012184295.1 Dactylella cylindrospora
CCCTTCATATCCACGTTTAGCAGTAAAACTCATGCTGTGGCGTGGGCGGATAGCTGGTTGGATAATAACCCTGAGTGTTGGGGCGTGAGGATCATTGAGATTGACCCTAGGGAGATCTTGAGCGAGAGGGGAAGGCAGATGCCAATAGTGAGCGTAAGGGATGCTGTAGATTTGTATCCTGAGGCCCTTCCGGAGCATTTGGATTATGGGATGGTGAAACAGGAGTATTTGTGCATGTACTTCGTACCGGAGGAGGCGATTGTTAGCGTTGAGTATAGGAGACAGTGAGCTAGCCATACCTAGATAGGACTTCCTTTCGGTAGTGCTTGTTGAGGCTTCAGGAGACTCGATGATGTGGTTTTGAGGAACTGCGTTAACTGGTTTGCATTTTATGGAGTATTTAGTTTCATGTAGTATCCTTCTCATTCTTTCCTTTAATGTCAAAGCCTAAACGCCGCAACATACCCATCAGGTCCCCTGTCCGGTTATACTTGCTTGTATGTAGATGTTGTCTCGCGAGGCCAGACTGCCCACTTTGCTGTTCGCGTTGCGGTGCGTCGGGGGCAATGTAGATGGTTTTTCCACTCCTACGATCATAGAGGTATCTATACCCTAGGCCTAGGAGGTACTCCCGATGTATACTCCTTAGACCCGACGCACGCCCCTGGATTAAGTTCATGAGCTATGGAAATACATGTATGTACGTGCTAGAGCGGTCCACTAGTAGCTTACCCTCAACACTTGTTTCTCCGACTCTGGGAGCTTTCTCCAGGACTCAGCAGCATTACGAGCTAAAAAAAATTCTCGTAGATAGTTACATATGGACATTTTCTAACTCCTATCTAAGTAAATAATCAATTGGGTAGATGATAGAGGCTCGTAATCTGTAAATGGTGCAATGTGCTTGTATTTTGAGGTAGAACTTGCCCTTAGCGGTTGCCTGTCCTGTGTCAGTAGGACAGGTTATACTGATAGCAGATGTGAAATCTCAAGCAGGCATACCGAGGCCTTTCTAAATTTAAATAGTAGATGCAAGCAATAAATCCCAGTGCTCTGCCATTTGTAGGCCCCAAATCAGAATGAAATGTGTGTTTCACCTGGCAAGGAATCTTCAAGAAAGTCATGGAGCACAAATGAACTGCAGTGCAGTGAGCAACTAGAATGCATCATCGATGAAATCAAAATCTGCCACCTCAACCTCAGCGACATATATATCAACCACCCTTATAATCGCTTTCTTTGGAATCTCCTGCAGAACCAAAAACTCGTCTTCAACCTGATCTTCCGTCATAAATCCCGGGAGTAGCCCTTCTATCTCGCTGACCATATCCCCGACACTAAGGATTGGCCTAAGGGTGCCCTTTCCCGTAGTTATCCGTCGCGGATCGATCTCCACCAATTTGACGGCTCCTTGTTCTTCCGGGTTTTTAGATATCCAACTCAGACCCCAGGAAACGGCGTGAGATTTGCTGTTAAAGGTTGATATGAAGGGACTGGGCTCCTCGGATTCCCAATTAAGGTGAGACCGCACGGCGTCGAAGAGTTTTCGAGGATCCTTAACGTCAAGATAGCCCGTTTTTTTTGCTTTGAAGCCTTGAGCGGAGGAGTATCTCGTACTAGAGAACCCAATAGGGAGGAGGACGCGGTACAATCTAGACGGGAGTTCCGATTTAGGAATTATGAAGTTGATCTCATCTTCTTCTTCAAACTCTTCTTCAAAATAATCCTCGTAGTCTACGTAGTAGCTGTTGTTGTAGTGGTACGACATTCTCGTTTCGTCGTTACGTTAAACAAGAGGGTAGGTATTCTATCGTATAGCGTAGTTTGAATTTGGAGCGATAAACTCGGGTATATTTATGTAGGGAAAATAGCTTGCAGTATACAGGTAGCAGCTAGACACTCGATTATATCTTTCAGCGGGTGCCTGTCAGCGAGCAGCAAACTATAGTAAAATTTATGTCTGTAGGAACGATTCGCAGGTGAGAATACGGTGGGATATGGATTGACGTCCGCGTCCTCAGAGAATCGCTCGCTGACTCGCTGCAATATATTATATGGGATAATTATCGATAAGGTAAGCTGCTAAATTGCAAGTTCCCCCGCCTTTGAAATTAAATGCTTCAGGCAATATTTGTATGCGCGGGGTTAACGTTAGGTTGCTGTGCGTGTGTGGCACATAAATGGCCCCGGCTTAGGATACACATTTGTTTTGTTTGTAGGTCGTCTCGTTAACCAGACAACTCTCCTTAATAACTGTGTACATGTACTTGCGCTTTGTGTTGTCTGGACCCGAGACCATTTGCAATATTTGTAGGCGTAAGAACAACTCGCGCTCGCAACTTAGCTAACGAATCTAGATCTAGGTTCATGTTCATAGCCTGTGAACTCTTATACCAGCCAAGCTGGACTTTCAGAAATTGTATTGTATAATTACGCCGTCACAAAGTCCATATTTCGGACCAGGCCATTGCAGATAATTAAGTTTTTATCGCTCTACTCTCTCTCAGCCTTCATTCCCAATTCACTCTTTCTTGACATTATGCATAATTATAGAGGTAGCCATATGGCTATAGTAACCTAGCTCGCAGATACTTCCTTCGAGCAAGTACCCTTATGGGTAGCATCTGGGTCGCTGTCTTGCAAGGAGTTCAGGAGCCTCTTAATAGGTCGAGATGTCGTGGAAAGGTCTCGATTTAAAGGTCTTAAAAAATGGAAAACGACTAAGTTAAGCTGTAAAATATCCGTCGGCTTAGATCTAGGTTTGAGACTTATTTATTCCAAACAAAGCTTTACTCCTCCTTGAACTAAGTCACTTCGATATCCATTTTGTGATTCACACTACATATTGTTCTAAATCTTGAGATCTTGGTGATGGGTCGCTGAAGTTTGATATTTGCCTAGTCTAATCATAGAGAGCAAGCTAAGCTAAGCTAATAAGTACACCTTGATAGGGAACAAGCCACAGATATTTTAACTTGAGAGCTTTCTAGCCTAGTACTATAGTCTCGAAAGCTACTATCGTAGCCTCTTCTACTTTCTTTTAAGTTTGGCCAAGGACCCCTCTTATGTATCTTAGTGTACAGGATTAGGGCGCTGTCTCATGCGGGGGTAAATTGAACAATTTGGTGCCGCGAGACAAATTCGGGCTTAATATCGAAGCTATCCAGATCACCTTCGTCCTTAGCCTGGAGCCCAGACACCAGCGTGGGCTGTTACAATAGTTGCCCATTTACACAAATTTCATTCGTAATCATCATCCAGTTCGTCCTCGTGCATACTCTTTTCGAGAGACTTTTTTCTCACCGCGAAAAGCCTAGATCCTTCCGTCATCAGCTCCACCTTCTCCACAGCCTCGCTTGGTATCTTGTACAGCGCCACATATTCTTTTGCAATCGAATTCTTATTGGCTTTGATACAACTTCCTCGCTCCCGCAAAAGACTGACGGCGTATTGGACTCTCAATACGGGCGTTCTGATTTGACTCGGATCTATCTCAACTATATACGTTGAGTAGCCGGGCCTCTTCTGCATTATATGGGTAGCCCATGCCTCTGCATTTTCTCGACCGACGAACATGGAAATATAAGGGCTCGGTTCCTTAGAACGCCAGTTGAGGTGATTGGAGAGTGAAGATTCAAGTTCTGAAGAGTCGAAAACATTTACATGATCCGTTGTCCCAGCCTCGAAACCCAAATTGTGGAAGTATTCCGTTCCGGAAATTGCGGGTCTATGGACTCGATATAAGCGGTAGGGCATTCGCTCCAAGGCAGCCCGGGGATCAGGAAGGTCTCCAGTATAACGAGGTGACATTCTGCTTAGGCATAATTATGCATCAGTGTTTATCCTCGCGCAGAAGAGCTTTAGATATCGATAGTGAATTTTAGTTTTACCTTGGCAACAGAAGCAGAATACCCTCGAGCTAAGAATATGGTTTATTTTACCATTAAACTGAAGATAGTTGATGATGGGGAGGTCAATATGTATGTTAGGAATATTAATACCAGCAAGCGTTGGTGTGGACCCACTCGAAGATTATACAAAGGATGAGGTTTGAGTTCAAACTATGTGTACAGTTAACGTTTATATAGATTTCAAAATTCCCCGCTTCTTGATCCCTTGGTGGCCATCTCAACTTCAGTCGTGCCGGTTCATTCAAAATCTTGTGGGGATGACCCTGGCCTGGCTTGCAAATGCATGGACACGCAGCATCGCATCTCGAGAGAGCTCAACGCAGAGAAATGTTGCCTGAAGTTGGCTCTGTGGAATGACGAATTATAATGGCGAATCAACTTACGCCTTGGTTTATAGGAATAATGCAAGTGTGCAACTTAATATATATATATAGATGAGTATGCGCAGATTCACGTATGCTATACTAAATCGGAGTTGTGGTAGCTAGCTACTTAGTTACCTCAAACTGGAACTCGTAGCTAAGGCTGCAACTTGCGTCTGATCCGGCTTGTATTAATGTTACGTACGTGCCATCCTAAAGCAAATGCATTCGACTGTATAGCTAGCTCGAACGTTCTCGGTGCCCATTTATATCCAGTATATCCTTTTCTCAGCCTAAGCGGAAGGGCCAATTCACTCCACTATATATGAAATACAATAGAGCTGCGCACCTATGTTACAAATTCTTGACTGCTGTCTATGCATAAATGTACGTTTCAGTTCGGATCTATATCTACTTCGTTTCGCTCTGTAATTGAATTACTTGCTACGTGTTGGGTTATATTCTCTTTGCGAAATTTAGGAACTGAAGATGCATCTTTCTATCATTCCATGCCGTATAAGGCAGTTAACTGTAGTAGACTATTGTAATTAACATGTATACTTAGCCTTAGAACCATTCTCGATTGCCCGAATACCTCCCCCTGGTTAGCTGCCCCACCCATTTCCAGAGTGCCCTCGTCTTTGTAAACTTTCCATAATAACTAGTGACCAATCTTTTTGGAACCTGTTCAGGGGCTAGAAATGGTCTCCCCATGAGTAGTATAATTCAAACTCCTTATTTATATAGGTATATATCAAGCAATCCGTGTCACTGTCACCACTGCACGCATCGGCACCTTATAAAGCGCAACATATTCATTCCTCAACCACTCCGTATTAATCCCAACCCCTAGGGTAGGCATCAAATCCACAATATCCGTCATTTTCAAGATCGGCAGTAACCTCCCAAATCTATTCACAATTCTCGAGGGGTTGATCTCCATAATGTATACGGGAAGTCCCGGATGAGTTTGCATCCATCTTGAAGCCCACTGCATCGCGTCTCTCTTTCCGGCGAAGAGAGAAATCCATGGACTAGGTTCTCGAGACCTCCAATTGACATGTTGAGATGTTGTCTCGTATAGATCGGAAAAGTTGCAAACGTTGATGCGATCAGTAGAGTTGGAAAGAAAACCAAGTTTGTTGAATACGGTGGCGCTGGTAGAGGGTATGTGGACTCGGTAGAGACGCGGAGGGAGCTTGCGGCGTCTTCGGCGTAGATCTGGGATATCGGAAGGCTGCATCTTGGCTCGAAATCGGAGCGATGGTGATTCCAGAAAGAAAGGACTTTGTATTCTTTTTGGGTAGAATTGTACGCTTTAAGGTATTCGTTAGTAGTGAATGAGAATGGGATTCGGACTCTACAGCTATAGGAAGATGAGTGTCTACGAACCTCTTGGTACGGATTGCTCACAACCATAGAGCTCTAGTCAGGACCTAGTACCCGGGGTCCAGTGAAGCTTGGTGATGGGGAAGAAAACCGATCACCTATATCGCGGATTTCGGATGGCCTTGTGTTAGCTGACGATTTCTTGGTTGTGAGATAGCTTTGGTAGGTTATTCTTGGGTAAGGAGGCTAAACATGTTGATATTTGGAGGCCTAGCTTAAGCTAACTCCCTTAATCTTTCTACAAACAAGCACATTAAAACTTTAAAGAGCCCATTAGAAAGCCCTATGAACAGCTCTAGAGCTACTGTAGATAAATAATCTTTATATGCATTTGCCGGAGGGCAGAATTGTTAGCATATATGCTCCCCTAAAATACAATTCCAAAGGCTTCAAATATGATATTGATAGTACAAGAAATAACAAACCGAATAGAACTGCCAACTTAGTCCAACAGCATTCTTCGCCAGATTATGCTACTGTATCAATAGGGTCTCATCATCATCTCATAACCCCTCTAACATCCCAAACCCATACCATTTCGTCCCACCCTACACTGCCAGCCCACCCCTCTGCTCCAAACATGCACCAATCAACACCGACGACAAACTCAGAATGCCTATCCATGACTCCTAGACATTTCCCTACTGTTGTTGGAGGTTGCTGCATATCCGCTCCTGGTATCTGCTGCGGTTGTGGGGCTTGTGGGTTATAACCATCGTTCCAGACCCTACAGGTCATGTCATAACTAGCGGATAAGAGGGTATCGGGGAGGTGAGGCGAGTACTGTTTTCATATGCCCTGTTAGCCATCCTCGCGAGTCTCAAAATGAGGAAAAGAAGGGATAGGTCGGGGTTACACACAGTAATCTTTCTAACGGCATATCCATGGCCGCCAAGAACGCTAATTGGTCCCCTCGGATTCCTTAAATCGAAAACCCGAATCAACTTGTCCACTCCGGCTGTCGCAATAACCCCAGGCCGGTATTTGTTCCAGTCATGTGTCAACACCTCCGCCGGTTGGTCGATTCGCGGGTTTCCCATGCCTCCGATGCCACCACCAGCCACGCCAGCCATCCCAACGATGCCTGCTAGTTCGACAGGATACCCAGTAGGTGGTGGTTGGTGAACAGGTATTTGGTGGACGACATGGGGAGGTGGCAGGCGAGTGTCAAAGACCCTTAGGTGAGAGTCAGAGGACACTGCCGAAAGGAGGGTTGCCGAGTGTGGGGAGAAGGAAGTGGAGTAGGTACAGCTGTTTGTCGCAAGGGTTGTTAGAGACGCGGGCCGTGTCGGCGACCACTATTGCAGCGATTAGTTAACCATTGGGAGTTTAGAGGCCAAGGATTCTAAACCCACAATCTTGACTGTGCCGTCCCATGAGCTACTTGCAAATGTAGTCTTCTCCACTAGATTCCAATGAACAGAGAATACTTCTCTCTTATGCTCCTGCCATGATTGTATCGGAAAGTCCTACACAGGGAAGAAAGGGGTCGAGAGGAGGGTTTTGATCAGCCTATCTTGTCAGCCAGGGACTGGAAAGGGCATAGTAGGCAGCATAATATCCACCTATCATGATGAAGCATTGAAGCATAATAGACGTACATTAAGTCCAACATCAAATAATTTTAGGCTTCCGTCTCCACTGGCGACTACTAACTGATTTTCGTGAATTTCGCTCCAGGCGAGATCGAATAGCCCATCTTGAGTGTCGAATGTCTTCTCGGAGACGATACCGGACGCGGTGAGGCCAAGGATATAAAGGCGACCGTTACCAACTAGACCAAAATTTGCAGAAGAGGCTACCGCGAGCCTGCTGTCGTGAAAAGGGGAGTATTTTAGGCCGTAGCCGTTGTGACCGACCGTTCGAAACGAGAACATGCCGTTGGTTGTGTGTATGAGCCAACTGCTAGCAGAACATATGGCGGGGGAAGCGGGGCAGTGGCGACTTGAGATTTGGAGAATTCAAGACTTCTTACCAGAGATTTGTCGAGATCTGTGGGTTTTCTTCCTCAATCTACCTCAGGTGGGTCCTTTTTGAAGAATGAATTCAAGAATAGAGCCGTTCTTTCGTCCTCTTCGTCACATGTATGATTGGTCGGCGGAGTGCAGCCGATGGGGGAAGCTAGCCTACCCGCGGTTAAGAACAGCTCTTACCCAAAGAAGGAATCTCAACGTCAGAATGAAAAGCTAAACCTAAAACGGATAAGAAATTAATTTTCGCCGAACCACGTGCAAACGAGATTTCTTTGCTGACTAATTTGTTTGTTTGGTGACCGACGCGACGCGGCGGGACCAACTCTTGCATTTATGGTGGAGGATTGCGGTTGTGAGCTTGAGGGTATACTCTTTTCAAATTAAACGATAGTAGAAAAGTAAGAAAAAAACTATAGTTTTGGAGCCTGGCAATTCGGTGGTCAGATAGATCTCATTCAGCTGGGGACTCGTTCTCATATCTGAAGCAAGTTCAAGACTAGCCTTCGAGGATTCCTGGTAGGCTTAAAGGTACCCCGCCTCCGATAGAGTCCCAATTTTGAAGTAAGAAGCTGATATCTGATTAGTAATTACGCCTATCTAAAATGTCAAGAGATTCGAGATCCAGAGTGGGATCCACAAAGAAGAGAAACTTCTTTGAGGCATTCTCACCAGTTTCCAAGCCGAAATCTGGCAACGATAAAGCCAAGCACCCTCCTGGAAAAAAGCAGACATTACAATCGACACCCACAGTTAAAGAGAGCCCTGCTGGGATCTCACGAAGTGCTAGCTCTGTCAAGGAAACAAGCATTGTGTATGATGATAATGAGCTTGCAGGAACCCCTCGGGACTCTATTTGCGAAACAGAGGAGGAAGAATCAACAGATTTCAAGTTAGCATTGCTATCCTCTCTCCAGCCTAGCCTCTCGCCAGAAACCCTTCTGGAACTTCTGTTGACTTGCAGCGGTTCTGTTGAAGAAGCATCCAAGCTTGCCACTTCGAAGAACATCAGCGGGCCATCTTCTAAACGACCTTCGACAGCTATAACTACCCAATCTTCCCTTTCAACTTATCTCTCAGACAATCAAGGAATCAGCGGCATAGGCGATGTCACCTCTAGCCGCCCAATTCCCTTCCCACTCCCCCCTGTCCCCAAATCCCAGACAATTCACCTAACCACTCCCTCTCAAGTTCCCTACCATGCTCCCGCAACCCTCCATCCGTCATTTCTACCCACGTCTATCGCAAACCAGCTATTAAATGAATGTTTGAACGAAGTTCCTAGCTTTGGCAAGTACGAGTTCCGTCTTTTCGAACGGAACGTGAGCAGTCCCCACACTGCCGCATTTTACGTTAAGGATGAAGAGATGGCTACGAAGCATCGAGGAGGGTATATGTACAACGGTAGCTACCTGGACGATGTACGTATTCAGTCGTATGGTTCCGTTTTAACTTCAAGTTTAATCTGACTCATTACAACGCCCAGATACGAACATTCACTCCAACAATGCTCTCAGTTATTCCACTCGTCGAATCCCACGTTAATGCGGCTATCAACTCTCGTATCGAGACGGTCTATCCAGACGGTCGCAAGCTGAAGCATATGCTCCCCGCCAATGCTTGGCGCATTACCTCCGCTTTCATGAACTGTTACGATGGAGCCAAGCAATCAGTCGGTTGGCATTCTGACCAGCTTACATATTTGGGACCCCGCACTATAATAGCTTCAATAAGTCTTGGTGTGGAACGTGAGTTCCGATTGCGAAGGGTAGCACCTGTAGTGCTAGACCCTGAGGATCCTGAAGAGGCAATCAACGGTGGGACAATGATTACGGATGCTACCACAGGGGAGAAGAAGTGGAAATGGGAGCCCGAAGGCCAGCTCTCCATCCACCTACCTCATAACTCCTTGCTCATAATGCACGCTGAATGTCAAGAATCCTGGAAACACTCTGTGCATCCTGCCAACAACATACAACCTCACCCAATAGCCGGAGGAAAAAGAATCAACATCACATTTCGGTGTTACAGGGATACCTTAGGTCCTGAAGTGATCCCACGGTGCAAGTGTGGAGTTGGATGCGTTTTAAAAACAGTTCAGAGGGTCAAGGACAAGATGGGATGGTATTTTTGGGGTTGCCAGGTTGGAAATCAATGGAGAGAAGGGGAGCAAGATGAAAAGAAATTAAATGACGGAAGTACTGGAAAGTCCGTGGAAGAGAAAGGGAAGAGCAAGGAAGAGAAACCTGGGGAAGGATGCGGATACTTGCAGTGGGCAAGATTCACAGAAGACGGAGATCCAATCTGGGAGTGATACCGGAACCCCATGGTATCGCGTCGAGGCCAGCAACCTATGGCCTAATCCAAATTCCATTCTTCTACAAAGAGCCTTTCGTCAGTATATATGAGTAATCATGGAGGTCGTGTGTTTGCTGTGGCGTGGGTGAGCATCTTCCTGCAAATATATGCATTCTCGCCTTTATCCCTGTCCACCACAAGCGACCCAGAGTCGATTTACATATATCTACGAAACTACGTTAATGCACTTGGACGACGAGAACCGACATCGTCCTCCACCCCTTCCGCAGCTACTATCCGAGTTCCGATTGGCTATTTACCTAGTTATCACCACTCCCCTATGACCATTGAGAATCGTTAGCCTCGTCTAGATTTCCCGCCCAAGACCCTAGCTTGGCCCCACAACACACGGCGCATACTGCGACACACCCTGCAAGGTTTCGATTGCTCTAAGCCTCGAGACATGCCTTGAAATGGAAAACGTGTGCAGGATGTGGAGGGGTCGGCCCACGAATTTCTGGGTGTAAAGAGGGGCTTAAGTCAGTTGACCCAATTAATTGATTCGTCAATTGGTGAAAAGTAGGGGTCCGATACTCGCAATGCCTCACGCCGGCATGAGGGATATAGTGAAGGATAGCAGTGGCGCCGCACGAATGGACAACTTCCTGCAGACAACTTTCGTCCACATTCCTTGGCTCTTACAAGTAGGTAGCACTAGGTGTGCCTTGGAGTCCGAATTCCACGCCCGGCCCTGCGAATCGGCTAGCAAGGGCGATTTTCTATTCATTCGGATAAAGATGCATGAAGGCGATGAGGAGGCTGAATGAGATGGGCGGGAAGGTTGTACTACTGGCACTAGCACCAGATTTGGTAATGCGGTAGGATCAATTCTGGTAGCCCACAGAGCCAACCTGCTCAACCACAGAGTATATTACCCCGTGTCTTTTCCTGCCTGCATGGCCGGATAGATACCCCTCCCTCAACACCAATCATACATTACTTTATTAGATTACCCACTCTATATTACTTACAGAGACGGTCTCCATAATATAATAAAGAACGCAATGCATTAATGCCTTGACAAGTGCCGCCGCACATCAAGCATATATTTAAGAATACTCCTTGGATAACGACCCTGACATAAATCTAAAGAACCTCCTAAGCTCCAAGGCGTCGCACAATGTCCCTTCCTGACTTTCGCATCCCAATTTCCTCCCTCCCCGACCGACTCTATCGCATACACTGCCCTCCTGATTCTCATACCTACTACTCCCAAGCCAATGGCTTTACATCCAAGTCTTCCATTCCGATATCCCTCACAGACCGTTCTGCCTTCCTTCCTGCTCTAACATGCCACTTGAACTGGTATTCCACCGAATCCTCCCCTTTCATATCTACCTTCTCCCGCATGACCCACGTCCGGGGATGGATCAAGCGCTGGTTCCAGAATCACCCTTCTTCGAAGAAGGTCCAAATCATGGAGATCAATCCTCGGCTCATGCTGGACGAGCGGATGGTGCAGATACCTGTGATCTCCGTGCTGGAGGTTGTTGAGTCTCTCGGAAAGGGGGTGGCCTTGCCTAGCGTCAGGACGGTAGAGCAGATTGAGGACGAATATCTTTGCGTCGGTAAGGTCCCCGCCAAGGCGATAGTTAGCGTCGAGGATGTATGGCGGGACGGGGAGCAGCAGTGGAGCTTGAAGGAAGAAGATCAGACCAAAGAGCAAAAATTCACAGGTTACGGGAGAGGGCTGGACGTTAACGTCAACGTCAATTTTAACGTAACTTCCGTGGATGCTGATATGATGGACCTTGATTTGCCGGTCGGGGCCGGAATGGAACCGCCTAGCGTGGGTGTTAGAACGGGCGGAGTTTTGAATGTTTTTCAAATGGGATACCGAATCGACTACCAGGGAGGCGGTTGGGGAGGCCAATGGGGTCAAGGTCAGAACGGAGGGTATACTGGTTCTAGTGGGGGGTATGCATGGGGTTCAACGGTTTTCTTCCCTAACGGATATTAGCTAAGTGGTGATATTTTACCAGCGGTCTTGTGTTTAATGGCGTTTAGCGGGTCTTTGGAGTTCTTGGAGTTTATACTTTTGTATATATTTAACAGGCATGCTAGGTATACAAAGATAGCTGGATCTATTACGACTGATGGTACCCAATTGAGTTTATTTAGAATCGGTAAAATATATATCTGTGTTATCCCATACAATGTAAACTCTCGCTACCATTGGAAAATATTCCCACCCACACCATCCTGATCCAAAAAATCTGCCGCGTCGGGATCCCAAAACCGAACATCCGCTTTCTGGTCAAATACCTGCAGCTTCCCAAGACTTTTGAAAAATGCTTGAAAATTTCGAAGTGGAAAGTCCAAAGAGTCGTCCTGAAACCCCTTCATTGCCACTGCCGGAGGCGGTATCGTTCGAGAAGGTATGTTATGGGTATATGGTCGCGTGAACCAATTATACCAGTTTAGATAAAACAATTCAGGGTCTGACCCGCTGATACCATAGTTTAAAAAATACATTAAACGTAAGGATGGGAACTATTATATATCCCTATCGTGTCAATTTATAAACGTAAAGCACCGATAAGGGACACATACTCGGGTGCTAACCATGGAAAAACAAGGTACGGGTCAACTTACGGTAGGTGCGTCACGGTGCGGCTTTTCCATGTCCGATGGTAGAGCTACTGAAAGGGCAAGATATTCAAGCTTAGGAAATCGAGAAATGGTTTCAACGTCGAGGGAGCCCGAGTCATCCCCTTTTTCGGAGTTTAGAGGAAATTCGACGCTAACAGTGGTCTGAAACCGATTTGCGATATTCGATTGACGCCTGACATCTAACCAAAGCTTCCTGAGAGTTTGGCTATGCCTTTGGAGGGTTTCTTTCCGAAGAAGGGGGACTAGCAGACCGGGGGTCTCGGCACCTCGAAGGTGAAGCGATTGCAGAGATGCTGGTAAGTTCGCGATGGCTGCCTCGGTATTATCTAATACATCACAGTCGATCAACGTCAAATGTGTTAGTGCAGGCATCAGCCCAGTTAGGGTGGCCATGAAGCTCATTCCTTTATAACATCCGATCATCTTGAACTTCCTGAAGGTTTGGACACATTTCGGAGATATAAGGATGTAGAAAGCGTTTACTACATCGTTAAGGCTATGCAAATTCTCCAGCGATATCTCTTCGGCCCCTTCACAGGGCACAATATAATCAATATCGGGTGAATCTCGAAATTGCTCAAACACTTGGGCAAGTTGATTCGGCGTCGGATTCCAAATTGTCCGCGACTTTTCCCGGGGGCTTGCTAAGGCAAGCGATCTGAGCGTGTTCCAATTCGCATGACAAAGCAACCAAGCTGGATAAAAGTTGCTAAGATCATGTTCAAGGTTCTTTACTTTGAGGTACTGCAGCGAATCGACATATTGAACGCTAGAGTCTTCGAAGTTGCTGTCTAATTCATCCTGGGTACGAAGAGATCCAATTGAGTTGTTGAAGGTGACAGAGCACTCGAGCCTGGTTATTTTCTTACGCACCGGCTCGGGCAAGTAGCTCACAATCCTAAGGCAATCCGTGCTATTTATACAAGTTAGATTTGTATCTTCCACACAATTTATTATGCGTTATAAGTATACGTATCTATCCCAGGAGATATTGAAATTGTTGGGGTATATACTTTATGAATATAATTTTTTCAGAGTCAATCCGCTGGAATAAGCATCTCAAGATAACACCCATTCCTTCGACAATGTCGTCAACTAGATTCGTTTGACTGAGGTCTACTCCCAGGCTATCCATCCCATCTGCGGCCTCCAAGGTGATTGCTCTAACATGTTTGAGCGACTGATGATTGTACTGGAACAGAGCTTCCACGACATGTGGGAGAAACCCGCTGTACTCTCTATACCGGAGGACCAGATTGTAATAAAGTAACCCGGTCGCTACATCGCCAATTCTCTTATTGGTCGTGCAGCAGGAGGCTAAGCCGCCTCTGCGGGGGTAGTCTGCCTGAAGCGCGCCTCCAATTAGTCCAAGAGTTTGCAATGTGTTGGTTCTGGAAATACCACGTACGGGTAGATAACCGAGGATTATATGGAGAATCTCGGCAGGTAACGCGGAAAGGAAATCTCTTCCAGATGGTTGCTTGTTGATTGTAACATTTTTCCCGCCCACACTTGTCGCGATAATTCCGTCTTCCATGGTCATGGCCATGGTACCCTGGGTAGCTAGGCGCGTCCTGGTGTCGTCCTAAAACTAAAGACTCTGAACGAAAGAAAGCTTTCAGGCTTTGAGGAAGCTTGGCAGAAGAAGAAGACAAATGTTATCAACCGTCCTTTCTCTAATCAATTCGTGCCGCTGCCTGTTGGTGAGTAAGCCGGCGTCCGCGGGCGCACTTTTGGCCATTAACGAAAACTGTGCGTTGCTGGCTTGTGATTCCGAACTACGAACATTCCAAACTTAGAAAGCTTGAAAGTGGAGCAAAAGAAATTGATAACAAGGCTAAAATTGGGCACCAGCATATGCGACATGCGATTGCCCCCTTATCAATCTTGGTTTAAAGGCTGTGTGCAAATGGGGGAATAGGCCCAGATCCAAGGGTAAGGGACACTATTCTCAATTCTCTTCTATTTCAGGTGAACCCGTGTATATTAGCGAAGAGTTTTTGGCCTCTAGTAGTTACATAATAGATTTGCTCAGGGAAACAGGCTAACCAGCCAAACCTCAAAATATATCGATATATCAATATCGCAACAACCGTTTATAGAACGGAAAACTTCCCTATCTAGCTGTTCAAATGTTTAGGGCAACTGAAATCCTAACCATGCTGATTGCCAAGCTATTCCTTATAATTCGCCTTTGACTGTGGACTTTGGCCCTGTCCTCTCACCTCCAAACTCGTCTACATCAGGCTCTCCACGCGGGCAGATCGGGTTCCAGCGATAGATGCATTCTCCTGAACCATGCCGCATCCGCCTCCTCCCAATTTTAGCATTTAGTCTACTTGCCCCGAAAACACAATCCTGAGGACTCCTGTTGAACCACTGGTCGTTTATGAAGGGATTGTCTTTGAAAACCTCCCTGACAACATCGTAGAGTTCTGGGGTAATCGCTGCCGCATCTCCCGTGAAAAAGACATGGCCAATCTTCGGTACCAGATCCGGCCCAACAGTACTCTGGAAAAGGTTCTTCACCTGACTCCAATAAACCTCTTGCTCTATTTGGCCCTTTCCTATCAGCTGGCCGGCACCCAGGTCTCGCCTTACAACAACACTCCTGGGCCAATGTGTATCGTCCCATCCTTTGCTCGCAACAGTAAGTCCGAGATTCCTTCCAGAATAGTCGACAACCAAAACTTCTCTATTACTGTCGCCTTGTCCGCGACATGGCGATACCCAAAAATCACCCAGGCAAAACCCCGGAATGCGGGCGGACACGAGTGCGGCCCACCAGGATATACTCACCCGCAAATGGACCCCAGCCCGAAGGCTCGCTAAGGTGAAGTATCCAACGTATGGATCCCAACGGGGCTGTATAAAGTCAGGAAGCGAAATTACTACTGTGGGGTTGTTCATTGGCTGGATATCTTCGGTCGCGGCCTTGAGATCGGATATCATGCTAGTTACTGCATCCATCCATGGGACATGTTTCGCAGGAAGCAGAGACGGGCCAGGTAGAGTAGCGGCCCGAGGGACTCTCTGGACTCCGATTTGCTCTTGAAACCCGCTCGTTATATACCTGTAAATCAGGTTTGTCCGCCTCCAGAAGCCGAGGCCACCTCGACACGACTCTTCCTCCTGGTGGTAAAGGAAATCCTCTACCCCAGGTAACCATTCGCTGTGGAGATACTAACAGTTAGAATCGAATCTTAGAGTATAGACTAATGTATGGCGGTCATGCTAACAATACAATATACTAAAAAGGGTATAAAGATGGGGACGTACAAACTAGATTCTTCTCGTGGGATTTTCACATCATCCGCCATGAGCCGCAAGGCGGAAATATACTCCTCGGTTCCATTGATTTTCACGACATCAATTATGGTGCCGTTCGCATACCGAATAGCTGCTGTTCTAAAGGGCAATTTTAGAACCATCTTCCAATATTTTCCGATGTAGCCTTTACCTAGAGGGAGGAGTCGCCTCAAAAGAGGGGGGGAAGCAAAAATCAGGCTTTAAACTTACCCGTAGCTCATTGTGAGCTCAAAACCAATACCTGGATAAAAACCCGTGCTCGTTAGATAGCAATCCATGAAGCATCGAAGTTGTGTTGCTTCCTGCAACTAGCACTGGCAACTAGGAGAACTTACCTGGCGCATTCTGAATCTCTAGCGGCCTGCAAAGATCGCAAACTTCACCGCCGAAGAGAAGGAAACGAAGATGTGGAAATAACATGGTTTCGATTTTTGATATAAATTTTCGGAAAACCTCAAATGCGTTTAATTTTGCGCTTCCTCTCGTCTTGCCGACCGTCGATTAACTATCTCGATACGATTTGTAGAGTGAAGGCCAACTCCAAACCAACACGAAGCTGACTTGGATGACTGGCACAACGAAAGCCTAAAGGCCGGTAGAGAATATATACTCGTTCAAAGGGCTTTTTAGATACTGTAGATATTAAATACATTATACGGTCCTTGGAATACAATACGGTATAGCTAGTCTCTAAGCCAATCTGTCAGGAGTCCCATTCAGGTCTACCTATTAATAGATCCGCAGCCTGTGAGCGGCCGGGTGGCACAGGGGCATTAACACGTAAACATCAATTACACTCGAGACGCCTCGCCCGCACAACGATGGGAAACGCCTTACCTCTCCAAACCAAAGCAATAGGTTCGTATTCAGCTATCCGGTAGGTAAAATTATAACAGGAAGATCTTGCCTTGGTTTTTATGCTTGTGTGTAGGCTTAATTTTATCTACACTGCAATTGATGCGATCGTCCTGCCCAAGTAGCGGTGCCATAATACGGACGCGGACGCGAGATAAGCTTGATCTCCTCTTTTACAGCCGCCAGATAATATAAGAGTCCGTAGCATACGGATACTCAAAGACTCCGCTGCTTTCGTCAATCCAAACCTTCGTCTCTGTCTTCAGGATATCTCTAACTCCATCCTCAACTGCCTTCTTGTCTTCTTCCACCAACGCAGTGATATAACTCTTGCTAACCACCCTATCAACCACCTGGTCCTCCGTTGTTGGCAATACCCTCTTGACTTCCAGGTAATCATAATTCTCTTTGAAATTGCCCTTGTACTCTGGAAGATCGAAAATAGCTTTCCACCAACCGTGGCGATATTGCGGCGTTCCTTTTTCATGAGCTTCATAGATATCCCGTATCCTCGGAACCCAAGGATGCAGTGGAGACCTTCTATCCTCAAGATTCCACACCAGAATAAGTGGTGCACCTGGACGTAATGCCCGAGCGAGCGAGACCAAGGTGGTAGAGTAGTGCGGATGCGACCAGTGGAAAGCTTGCGCAATAATCACAGCATCCGCCCATCCGTCCTGAACAGGTATATTATCAAACGTTCCATCAATCGCTTGGACTAATTCTTCGCCTTCAACACCCTTATCGCCGACCTTGATGCCAATCTTTTCTGTTGCGTCGCGAAAACCTTGGCGCATACCAACGCTGGGTTCCACCGCCAGCAGCTTGTTTATGCTGACATTCTGTGTATCGACACCCGCAGGTGGGGATAAGAGTACCCGTGTGAAGATGCCAGTTCCAGCTCCGAGTTCCACAATGTTGAGCCCGTTGCCAGAATCCTTATCAGGACGAGATTGATAGGATTGGTGAAGCGCGTTGAAAACGTGATTTAGAGTCTCCGGAGGATACGAAGGACGGGCGCGATCGTAGAGACCGGATGATCCAGAGGTTGTAAACGCAGAGGACGCAAGAGGATGAAATGTACCGCTGCTAGAAGACATGGCTGTCAATGTATGAAAACTTCGGTTTCGGTATGCGTGTCGCAAGAGGTGTCTGCTTGTTCTTCTCGTCCGGGGGTAAAGTGTTGCCAGGATTGGCTGGGCGGGTTTGTGTAACGTTTTCAGGCTTCGTTCGCTGGCCTTGCTTGGCAGAGAGTTTGAGCAGGAAAGTGGTCTTGTGAGGTATAACCTGTGAGGTATAGGCTTTATCATTGTGTTCGACAGGATGTATTTATAATTTTAAGTGGATTGAGATGCCATTGAGGACTTGTAACTGTTTCGGGGATGCTCCGACGTCGGTCAATTGAGTATACCAGGAAGATACCTGATTGCGTGATGCTACCGACGGCCGAACTATCCTTGTTAGCGTTTGCAAATGTGGAGACACTAATGAGAGAACTATTTAAAACAGCTGCTACTTACGGATTATGCCTGAGGTATCAACAGTAACGCTTTGAGTATGCCTGAGGTACAGCTTTTCAAGGTTCGCTAGCTTTGCAGGAACAATGCCTGAGTCCTAAACCATGCCTTTGATGCCTAAGGTGGTTGACGAAATTGAGGCAGAGTTCTTCATTGAGGATCTCACCTCCAGGATCTGGTTTGCTTGATGCTATCCCTGAGAAAATCAGGCTAGCAGTATCGGTCTCTGAACGTTTCCGTGACGAGGTGAAAGCAAGTGCTACTCCTTTATACACCGACATCTAAGAAATGGTGCTAGCAAATAGTCAAAAATTGAAAAGCATGTTGGTCGTTATATTTCCAAATGTGGCGGGGTTCCCATAACGAGAAATCAACCACTTGAAGTTGGTCACACGAGGATGAATTGTCTCGCGTAACGAAGATAACGTCCTTCAACGCGAAACGACTCGTTGCATGTTGGATGTCGACGTATTATGGTTAAGCTAACCTGGGTTGAAGAAAAATGTGGATACCAGAGGCTACAGCAAGACTTTATTTGTAAGACTATCTAACGTACTAAGAGGTCTATGGTCTGTGATGTAGGCAGAACGAATGAAGCAGATAAAAGAATGTATCGATCATATCTCCTATCTCTAAATTAGAACGATCCTTTCTTCAAATATCAGTAGAGACAACTTACCGCCATGCCGAATGCCTAACAAAGAAAGAGTATATAAAACTTTCAATGAGGGATGGTGTCCGGGCCGGTATGAGGATAGCATCCGCAATAGTTACTACAAAGTTTCTCGTTAACGTTTGAATCCCAAGTCAAGGATACCATGCCACTTTGTTGAGTCTGATTACGGGGCTAGTCAAGGACTGTTTATAACTTACTGGTAGCACTCTAGAAATCTGTCCCTCTCACATTGGCCTTTGACCTTCAGGTAGCGAGTATCGCAGCCACAGTGAGACTTGCACCAGCCGTAGCTAGCCAGATTACCAACCCATTTGCGGTGATGAGCAGGGGGGCAGTAAACGCGCCAAAGACCTCGCGGTTCCTTGGGGTTTCCGACATCACCAGCAGGAGTTGGAGCAGCGAAGGTGCCAAGGGCAGCCAAGGAAGCAGCAATAAGAGTAGAGAAGTGCATTATTGAATCGATTTAGAGTCAGAGATCTTGAAGTGACTTGAAAGATGATTTGAGAGCTTGGAATCGGATGTTTGACGGTCGAAAGGAGATTCTGATAGTTTGTTTATGGAGGTGAAGGGTTTCAAGACTAGATCAAGGTGGTTTACGGCGGGCTTTTATACCTTTTAGAAAAAATTTTGGATAGGGCAAGCCCCCAGATACATCTCTACAAGCTATTGTGCGAAGAGACTATCGTCTGGCGATACCCATCTATTCCTTTCCCACGACGGATTTAATACCTCGAATTCGACAGTCGCAGTCACGGCATAATAACAGACAAATCGAGGGCCCACAGTTACTATAGGAGGGGGCAGGGGATACGTCACTGAACTATCCGGCGGAGCCTTTGCTTCTACATTGATGATATATATTTGATCTCTTAACAGGCCTAATCACAGACAGTCGCAAAAATACATACTCTATATCCACCACCCTTCAATTAGTCTCGCCTCCGCCTTCTTACCTAGAGTCTCGTCTCAAAACCTAACACCCCATCCAATCTCAATTCTGAAGTTTACATTCCGAGTACAAGCCGCTCCAAGTCCTCATACCTTATGAAAAATCATCATCGCCGATAACAACATGAATTCGCAAAACCGCAAAGCCGAAATCTCTTCTCCATCACCATAAGCTTACCTCTACAGCACAGACTTCACGGATACTGCATCCACCGAATGTCTGAATCTGAAGCTAGGTATCCCGTTTTCAACCAACCGTAGATGCCCTAATGCATGACACCTATCACTCGAATTCATAGCAAGAACGCAAAGGATCAATAATGGCATTCCGGATATTGATTTACCATCTACCTAGCGCTAACCTCACTATATTCTAAGAACCGACGATCTACTATCAATCTGAACTTCAATCCTTCACTGATCAAACTATACCAAAATCTGTCTACTAAAACACCCGATACTCCAGCACTCTCAGCTCAGTCGCATAATCTTCAAAGCCGTCGCTAATGATTTAACCTTCCTCGCCCCGTATGCTTATACCAGGTATTCAAGTCTGTTCATTTCACAGATCTCGATACAAAACCCCTCGCGCTGTATGAATAAGAAACGAAAGTATTATCTATATCGCTAGTATCCTATGAAATAGCCTCAATCGACAAACAAGCGCAACAGCTCAAACCGTCTAAGGAAATGCACAGCCACCCACACCTCTTTCGGAAAATATGACCTTTTATACCCACAAGACAAAAGATCGCATTACAGAATGAGCAAATTCTCTACATTTTGACCAAAGTATAGTGTACGCGGGTTGTCAATCCCTTCGAACTTGTGGGAAGAATATGGAGGGAAATACACGGTCAAGGGATGATCTGTAGTCAGTAGCTATAATTGTTACTTTCGCAAGTCCGGACGAGAACTACCACCTACTCACGATTGACTCGCATGCCTGGTCTAGCGATATATGATGTATCATGTACGGCACTTTGCCCAAACGCAACAAGACTCCTCATTTCTCTCCTACAATGAACATACAACAGTATTCCAGTCTCTCACATAATGGCGACTTACTAAGCGGATACCCGAGATCTATGATCACCTCAATGAATCTCAGGACACAGATAAAATATTAGCAACCACCATATTGGGAATTTCGAGTGAAGGTACTGAAGCAATAGCTAATGCCACACTGAAAGGGACATCATCTTCTACATATATAGATCCGAAAGAACAGATCAGTTTTCCTTGCATTAACTCTCAATTTCTAGGTTCAATTGGTCCGACTTAATCTACACAATTAGATGGCTGCTTATCTGTTTTGAAGGCATAGGTCGCTACCACACGTTGTATCGTTACAATCGAATTAGCTGTAATTAGAAGACCTAGAGTTTGAGTTGAGCATACTGCGCCAAATATGGTGTGCCTAGGTTTCTACATCATATATATACTCAAGTAGCTTATTGTTCGATCCGAGTGACTCTGCACCGTTATCTTTCTCAGACGTAATCTCCGATTGATGGTCTAATTTCAAGCACGGGAGTAGCGAGAGTAGAGTATCCGTTGGGAATCCTAGCAGCCCGGGCAATGCCAGGGGAACAATACGTAGCAATCTAGTTTTGCTGGGAAATATTCTAAAACAATGTCCCACATCGCTTTGTCGAGTCACGTTTACGAAACCTGGAAAAGTTATGTTGTTTGTTTTTGTCTCGGAGGTGCTAGCTTTCCATCAATATATAAATTACGTTTCGCCTTTCTACATTCCTCACCCGTTCCAATTCCAACAACTATTAACCAAAAACACGATCGCCAAATGAGATATCTACATACCAATCATACCCTCGACCAACTCATGCCTGATAAGCTCCATTTCCATTTTGATCAACTATAGTCACTAAATATCACTTTTTCTAAAGCGACTAACTATTCTTACGAATAATGCAGGGAGCTTTATGGCTTGCACGCGGGCGGTTTGATACGATAGGCAAACAACGGTAAAGTCTCCGAATAGATACGAAAATCATTTAGGCTACATCACCGCCCTTTCTTTCGTCATGAATTCAACCACCAGCCCACATATATCACTGACAATCACCCGCGCTAGCCACTATTGATACCTAACTGATGATGATCCTCCCTCCGATTGGGCATTTATGATGCCTAATTCATTCGAACGCGGCCAAAATCAAGCTTTATCATCGCATCCCTACTCATGATCAGAAATCAGCAACTATATCGACAATGAAGAAATTGAATGACTCAAAGAGTGGCTGCAGTCTCTCCTTTAACTTTAGAACCGCCGCCAATGTAGAGTAGCCCGAATAGTCGAACCGCACCACTCATACCTCCAACCGGCTTCATGATCTTTTGCAGTAAAGTCAAGACTCAATCGTACGGCTGATGAAATATATAAACAGTAAGCCTGCTCATCATATACTGATTTACTCATTCTCTTCACCAACTTCAATTCGTCGCATGAGAAACATCCAAAGGTATTCTGCCACTGTCCCTGCTGCATGTCGCATTAAATCCAAATACCTTGATTGACTTAATGAGATTATAAATTTGCTACCATCAGGTTACTAGCTTGTCCTAAAGTTCCTCAGATGAGGATAGCATATTCGGAATCTATCGTTCTAGTGCAGATATGAGGTCCAGGAATACAATGAGTATCTACTACCCGTCTAGTTATCTTTGCGCTATTGAAAGCTTAGCTTAGTCGTCCAACGTTAGACGCTATATAGTTAGATAGTTGACATACTTATGAAAAGAGATTAGTTCCAAGCTGAAGCTCAAATGATAAACTGGTGATCTCGCTGTTTTATCTTGTAGATATCCTGTTTTATCTCATTTTGTAAACGTTCGCTATCAGCTATGCCCTCAAGTGCAAGCTGGCCAGCGCTGGTACCTGGCTGATACCGCCATGCGTGTTGGATAACGTCATTTAGACTTCCCGTGTTGCGCCATGTTGGATTTTCAGGGCTGATCAACAAACAACAAATTGACAGCGCTGAAAAAAGCAAATCATAGATGAGCTTTTGTTTGGGAAACGCCAAAGCACGTACACAAAGAGAGGGTGCCCAAAGAGAAGATAGCTTCTCCTCCTCCGGTTATAAACACCCCAAACTACCAGTCTGACGATATTATGATAGCAGGCATTCTAACGATCGTGATGACCTTTCCTTACAGCATAGCATAGGACTGCATACATTCACCGTGTACATATCACACCGCTTCTATCCTTCTTCATTCTATTCGGTGTACATTACCCAAATCCGGCTGGCCTGTAGAGGGACCCCTCAAAACTGTCGCTCCTTCTACGCATCCTACGAATATATATAATTACGCGGTATCTGAACGCGTTTTGCGGTTTTACGCTTGTCGCCACGGACGACAGCCCTATAATTGAAGCTTCAAACCTCTTATAGGTGGTACTTCATTAAGGCGGTACCTCTTTCCACATTGCCGTCCCACAGTACCTTTCAGCCTGGGTAATACCTCCACTGGTATATTGACTCGTATACACAACATACAATCACCCTTCTTTCGATCGCACGATTACGGGAGCGAAGCAAAGACCAATCAGGCGTCTGAAAGGCTAAAATGCATATCCCCCGCCACCATTTCCCTACGGCTTACAATCGCCTCAAACGCTCCTCTTCGTCCACCGTTCCCTCCATACTGATCCTCACATCCCTCGATGTCGACTCTCTATGCGCTTGTCGCATGCTCACACGCCTACTAAAATCCGATTATATTCCTCACAAGCTGCACCCGGTTGCCGGTTACCAGGATTTATCGAAGGCGAATGCGGAGTTTATCGTCAACAATGAAGACCTGAAGTTCTTAGTGTTGCTGGGAGTTGGTGGATTGATAGATGTGGCTGAGTTTTTGAGTTTGAGAAAAGGTGTCGAGTGCTGGGTTATCGAATCCAGACGGCCTTGGAATCTACAGAACATCTTTGCAGGACCAGGGGGAGAGGGGTACTCATCCATTGCGAAGGATGGATACGTCGGTGAAGATGGTGGGGTTATATGCTGGGATGACGGAGATATTGGCGATTTTTTAAAGCCGGAGGAGGAGGCTTTTAAGGGTCTTATCAAGATGCAAGAGGAGGTGGGTGATATCGAAGAGTGGGATACAGATGACGAAGAGGAAGATGAGGACGAGGAGTTCGCGGAAAGGAGAAGGAATGGTGGGTACGGCAATGGGGTTGACGAAGATACGCCCTCCAGTACGACCAGCAGGAAGAGGAGAAGCCCAAGTGACGATGATGAAGATGAGGAGGATGGTTACTCTGATGAGGATAGGCGGAGGAGGAAGAGGATACACTCTGGATCTGTATGCCTCTCTGCGCTCTTGATCGTACTCTAATACTGATACAGAACATCTTGCAGAGTACTCCGGATTCCTCGCCGCACGCATATTCTAACCTCCTCCACATTCACGGCCCTGGCGCTTCTACTACCACGGGCACCACCATAACTCTCCCTACCACCGCCCCGACATCCGCTGAAACACCTCGTGCGGCTCGAAGGCGCTTCCTCACCCTCCGCCGAAAACACAATAAAACCCTAACAGATTATTACTCCCATGGTAGCACCTACGGAGAACCTATATCTTCTCTTGTATATTCTCTCGCCTCGGAACTTGGTCGCGAAGACAACGACCTTCTCTGGCTTGCGATTGTCGGCTGGGAAGGCCAGCAAATGTACGGCCGTCACATGCATTCATTCAGCGGTGACCAGACCATAAATGCCATCACTGCCCGCGGAATCGGTGTTTGGGGTGTACTCCGTGACGAAGTACGCCGTCTAAATCCACCTTCTTTAAGTAATGGCGGTGGCTCCGTCAATTCAAATAACAGCCTCTTTACAAGGGCAGCAACAGCGGAAGATTACTCGTTGAGATTATCCTCCGAGTTTCGATTCATGCTAATTAGGCACTGGAGCTTGTACGATAGCATGTTACATTCCCCCTATCTAGCCTCAAAGCTGCACCTCTGGAGCGAGCACGGAAAAAAGAGGCTGCATAAACTGCTCGCGACTATGGGGATGAGTCTGCAGCAGTGCAACCAAAAATACGTCTATATGGATATGGATCTCAAAAAGGATCTCAGGGAAAAATTGGAACTTTACAAGGGAAGATATGGGCTTGATGAGATTGTGAGGGAAGGTGTGGTGAGGTGCTGGGGTTGGAACGGATGCCTGAGTGGAGGGGACGTAGCAGTAATAGTGGGCTGCCTCCTAGAGGTCGGCAAACAAGGGAGGACGAAGGGTGGTGGATGGAATATCAACGCCAACGGGACTAGTAACGGAAAAGTGGTAGAGGAGGACAATGGAGACGCAATGGCCAAACTAGAAGATGAGGAAGCGCAAATGAGTATCGTGAATTTTCAGGCCGCATACGATGCTATCGAGGAGTAAGTCGTGTACCCCACCTAACATCCCACCAATAATCAACACGCCCATAAATTAACTTCTCCCTATAGCGTGGAAGCATTAAAGCTTGCCCTCCCTGTTGCTCAGTCCCTCCACCGCTCCATCCTAACCACTGGGACCGCTCTTATTGAGAAACGGCAAATAAAGCATCTCCGCGCCTACCGTCTAGCTGTAGTAAAAGAAGGCCCAGATGTCGCAACATATTGCCACCCCTCGGCTCTAACAAAGCTAGCATTATGGTTGGCAGAAGCAATCAGGGAACAAGAATTGGAAAAGGGGGTCGGGAAGAAGAGAGGCTTGCCATTGGTTGTCGCGGCTTTGAACGAGGCTAGGGGGTGCTATGTTATCGTCGGCACGGGAGTTGGGAATTTAAGCTCAGGCTTCAACAAGGAAGGCATGAAAGTTGTTGAGAAGCTATCAAAAGGAAAGAAGGATAAGAAGGACAAGGAGAAGTCGAAAAAGAAGAAGAAGGATAAAGACAACGACTTGGATGATGAGGACGAAGAGGAGGAGGAAGAAGAGGAAGACAGCGATTCCGAGGATGAGTCGGAGGATGATGAAGAAGATGACAGGAAGGTCCTCGGGAGGAATAGGTTTGGAATTGCCTTTCAAGAAGTCGCAAACGAAACTTCGGCAAGAGTGAGGATTGACAGCTTTGAAGCTTGCGTGGTGGAGGTTAGGAAGGAAGACCTAGGAGGCTTTTTGGAGGGATTGAGCATGAAGAGCATTGTTGGTTAATGCATATAGCCTCTCTAATTCTCACGGAAGTCGACGAATGCATGCGACGGGAAGGTTAACTAGGTACGAGGGATATGGGAAATGTGGATACTGTACGGCGTTTTTGCTGTTCAATTTGGTTACGGGTTTTAGACGGCGTTTCTAAGGTATGCTACCTGATACGCTGAGACTTTCTTGCATAGCAGCATTCCAGGTTTGCAAGGACTGCAATGGCCTTTCGGAGCTATCCGGCTTTCGGTTTCTTTTTTGCTCTTGTAACATTTTCAAGAATTTAACACTTTTTTTCTCCTCGAGCTAGCTGTGGTTGAAGTGGCTCTGATGATTAAACACGGAAACGAGACATGCGATGCTCGAAGAAGTCCCCACAAAGGTGGAAACGACCGTGAGAGCGGGTGTCAACAGCAGACCTCCCCACACCAGTGAGTGGCACTTTCCGTGCGCGTGTGTAACGTAGCACAAAACATGGCGAATGCTGTTCTACCAAACACCGATATTTCCTAGGGTTGGCGAGATCTTGTAATATACCACAGGATATTTAGTCTAGTGTATGCTATAGTGCTACCAGTCCAGTGGATGCTGCAAGGAGGGTGTTTTCGGCATCACGTAAACCCGGCTGTTCTGAATAGTTTTATGGTGTAGTTTCAGTCGTCCGAGGCCACTCTTTGTTGGTACTGACCGTTAAGGATGCTCTTTAGCCTTCCCTATATTAAATTTAACTTGCGACTAAACATGCTGTGGTACTCAGCTAGACTGTTGAATGGCTGACTGTATCGCTATTGAGTATGAAAAGAGTACGCATGTGACAATAGAGATCGGTGTTTTCTTTGCGTTCTGATGCAATACCCCCGAGTTAATTTAATCCATCCTTGACAGCTGAGCACTCTCCAGAGAGTCGAGTCCAGCATCCTGGGGAGGATACCTGCACCCCCTTGCGAACCCTGCCTTCCTTCGCCAAAAAGTTGGCCTGCAACTAGCGTATTGCGAAATCGAGCATCGAGCTGAATGAGTCTCTGACTCGCCGAGTTCCTAGGCTGGGTCATTAAGTTGGACTATATAGCTGCGATTCAAATCGAGCGGCCTCGGGACGGAACTGGCCTCCATTCCTATTTGGTCTGGAGCCGGCATGATTGAAGACAGATTCAAATCCTGTTCAAGAAAACGGCGCGTTCTTGCCAGTCGGGTACCATCGGAAGGTTTCCCCGCAGAGAAAGCAAAGTCCCATTGAGAAATTTCGAAGTCCATCCGAGTTTCTAGGGTAGCTAGCCGAAGAATTATCCTCGTTCGCTTGGACGAACGAATCCATGAACACACATTACTAAGTACTTAGGTACTTACCTGCATAAAATAATTTAGCATTCATCTAAGCTCGCAACTTTTGTTAGTTTGCAGACTAGAAACAAGAGGATAGAAGAGGGACCCACATTTCGAGCTTTAACTTTCTTTTTTCCTTGCCGCTATATGCACTAAATAAATTCTAAAGTATCTTGAGGTAGCCAGCATAATAATCTCGGGATAGCCTCCGACTGGTTCTAGGACTCAAGGACGCGAAGGCGGGGCCTTCTGTTAACGATCGATCCGTTTGTTCCCGTTTTATGGCTGGCGGGTACATGTAACTAGAATACCCCAATCTTATCTCAACACCGAGGATCGAAGGGATACATCGATTGCCACAGCCTGCCTGTTTTCATCAGTGTCATGCAGGAGCGGACGGCCCAAGAGTTAGCAATTGATAGGCCGTTCGCCAAAAACCGGTGGCGGCAAGTCTTCTTTATCACTCTTGTGTGAATATATTCCGGGGCTCAGCAACGACGGAACAAGGCGAGTAACAGGAGATCGCAATAGGGCTCCGCAGATCTGATACCATGGTTCCCTAGACACGGGCTGCTTACCTCCCCCTGCAATATGTAAGTAATGGATGTGAAATGCCAGAATAGTATTAGGCGAGACTTATCCGGTCATGCCTAGCGAGAAGTGGATGCATGTGCTATATACCTCTACTCCGCCCATTTTATTAACTGCAAGTTTCGTCAGTGTTCTGAAAGTGGCTAAGACAATTTCTGCTTTCTAGTTGTCCCCTTTAAAATATTTTGACCGGTTTCCATTTTACATTATTCTCTCCGCCGGTATATGGTGAATCCATCATACGACGATCGTATTTACCGTTCAGATATATCTAAAGTATTACCATGTGGAATATATACGCCAAAATTTAAAAGAAAAGAAAAAGGAAAAGAAGAGGCCACCCTTTTTTTTCAAAACTAGCTAAATACTTATCTATATGCCGTATTATCAAGTCGCAATGCTTCTTTGCCCGCGCTCATTGAGGAATTTTAGAACCCGAGGCTTGGGAGATGCACAAACCCTTGCTTCGAATATGCCCGCCATAAAAACGGTTGACCACTTCTAGATACAATAGGCCGGCCAATATCCTTGGAACACGTAGGTATTGAAGTCAAGTACGAGGATGGATGTGACACCAGCTAGAAGCAGGTGATTTGTGATATCAAAAATAAAATTGAAAAGGCTTTGTCGCGCTCTACTGTCCCATTTCCATTTCGTTTTCCGCTGAACCGCGTTCTGCTTACACGTCACAAATTGAGCGAATTATGATATTATCGCTATAGCCATATCACAAAATGCAGTTAGCTTTGACCCCCATCTTACCTTTAGGTAAGTCCACGCGGGATGTGATAATATGTGGTCACACATAAAATTTCCACAGCAATCCAAGACCGAAGAAAAGAAGAAGAGAAGGTGAGCATGGAAATCTAGCAAAGATCTGTTGAAAATTCACTTTTTTTAACATACGCCGTTAATTGTGTCTTACTCTACTATTCTTTCTATGGGTGGTTCATGGGGCATCTCTGCAAACGCATTTACAACCCAACAAGCACATTCCACTAGCTTTTTCAATTTCTCTCGATTTAGTAGATTATACAAGACGGCATACAAAGCGCTGAAACTGATAAGATTTTATATTAAATTCGAGCAGACATGCCTGCAATATGCGGCATAAGACCTGAAAAAAAATACACATTTTAAATACAACTATTCCAGCAGCTAATCCACAAAGAAGTTAGCCATTTTGGTTTAAGTCAATAAACCATGTTTGTCCTATATAAATTAGAGTGGGCTTTACTATTCGCCTGTATAAGTACTTAGGTAGTTTTGCATTTTCGTTCGCAATTTTAGACTAGAATAAATACTACTTGTATGTAAGGGTTTTTAAAGCAGTGAGGGGTTTTTTCCCGCAAGTGGGTTAGAAGTTAATAGACTCGCTGAATTTTGACCCCGACACGGGAGTTCCTTTCAAGCTGTACTGTTATGACTAGGCTAACCATAGCTGCGACTCCTAGCTGAAGCGGGACGCGGGGTATGCTTGACTATACTAGCCCTGAGTTTTTTAAGAGTGGAGTCACAAAGCTTAAATATTTAACAAGATTTGCGCAAGCCCTCGAATTAACTTATCCTTCAGCCCGGAAAATTACTGAGTCAAGAAGCTTCATTATCGGCCACTTCCATTCCTACTAGACCTCTCAATTGCAAAAACTTCAGTAGCTACCTACTGAAGCATCTACCCTCTTGGAGACACGTCGCACACACAATCTTATCTCAGAGACAAAATTCATTTAAGAAATAGCATAGAGTGAAATAGAAAATAGACTAAGAGTACAGCGTACAGTGTACTATGGATAGAGAGAAATTTAAAATTAAAAAAAAAAAAAAAAAAAAAAAAAAGAAAAAGGCTAGTTGCCAGATTATATTCGTAAGCGCGCAACCCTACCGCCTTGTCTCGTACCTAGACTTCCCCCTTTGCGCTAGGTCGCGTTGGCCTACTACCCTTTACATACTTTTTTTTTTTTT
>LDUD01000123.1:92374-107152 GCA_012184295.1 Dactylella cylindrospora
AAAAATAAGGGTAAGAATAATTTTTTTTAAAAAAAAAAAAAATTAGGTAAAAATTGAGATTTGATTCCTTTGTTAACGGAAAGACCTAAGGAGCCATGGTATAAGTATCCTTGCTCTTTTTATAGTCTGGCCCTCTAGGCTTACTAGGGCCTCCAACGGGATCTGGGGTCTCGGGTTTGTCAGGCTCTGCGTTTGGCCGAGCACCCCCAGACTGCCCGGTACATCCACGGATAGAAGCACCCTCCAGTGGAGGAGAGATAGGCGATTGTTGAATCTCAGCCGGGACTTTCAAAGGGACTCGGGTACCGCTGACACCGCCTTTGCCGACGGGTAGGTCCATACCACCCTTAACCGCAGCACGGTTTGTTACATGAGTGTGGCTCATGCATTCCGTCGCAAAATATTGGGGGCTTCTATGAGAGGAATTTAGATGGGTTGGATGTAATTCTTCCATCATGAGCGACGATGGAAATCCGATGATACGGTTCGGGGGGCTTTTAGCTTCTAGTTGCATGACGTCCTTTGATGGTCTCTTCGATAGTATTAGGGTTCCGTGTAGATATTCTCAACCACCGAGAATTGTGTGATGGGGCCTTAATATCCAGTCTCTTAAATGGTGAGAAGGATGCTTCTGTTGGAAAGAATCTGATTAAAATAGGAGAAAGCCTCACTGCGTGCGTAAATTAGACGAGTCCACACAGGTATTGAGCTTTTGGTAGCCAATTCCTCGGAAGCTATAGAAAATAGTGATGGATAGTCAAAAGGGCCGAAGGCTCGTAAAGCCTTGAGAAAATACGAAATCGCACACAGGTGATAAATATGTGTTTAAGTTTGGGGAATTATAGAGAGGCAACGGAGCCGCGGAGTCTTATAGACCTTATGCCCAAGACGCCTCCAAGCATTCCTTCCATTGACTGACTATTATTCGCTCAGGTTCGTTCGCAGCTGCGGTTGCCTTTCGCCTCATCTCTCTCCTTACGAGTAATCCTAACTTTTTGCTCCTTTCCCTACATCGAGTTAACTTATTGATAATGGTAGCTCCTTGAAGAAAATGCAGGTTAACGTTGTGCACCCAAAAGTTTGTTACACTAATATGCGTGATAGCTGTTCTACCCACTTCCCGAGACGGATTTGGTGGTATAAGACGGTTCTGGTTTCTAAACGCTCGCAAGGTACAATTCCTGCACTGTAAAAATTGGGGGTGAGAACACGACAGCTTTGCATGTATTAATTGGCGAAGCTCTTCGTGATAACTGGAACGTAATACCGAATCTTTGTGAAACCATTCCGTCATGTTGGCGATGCCTGTGGAGACAAAATCCAGAGCAGTGTCTTGGTGAAGATGTGCCGTAAGTCGCTCACCGATGCAGCCATGCTAATAGGCCGGGGTTTGCTCTGCTTCTGCTAATATTATGATGACGTATATCAAAGCGTGAAATATTTCTGGCCTAAGGAGCTGAGCGCCTCCCAGAACCTCCAATTATCGGTTATCGGGTTTTTTGAACTACTGCAATCTTATAACGCTAAATACTCCGTTGGAATGGTCTTTCTTTTTTCTGTCCTTTTTCAATCTCCGATTAATTTATTCATTTACCTCCCCGTTTCATGTGAATTGAAAATTATGATGACCAATGTTACGCTTCATCTCAAGCTGAATGCTCTGTTGTATTTTATTTTACTCTATTTTTTCAACCCGATCGCGTGTTGAGACTGTTTATGCTGGATGAGCGACAAACCTTTTCAACTACTGGAGGTTGAGAATACATCTCCAATCGCAAATTCGGCCTTCCGGCAGCGGATACTGTAGCCTTCTCCCCTTCCTCATTATTATTATTTTTTTTTTTTACTATACTAGCCGGATGGGCTTCACAACCAATAACTCGATCCCCAGCATAGTTAGTCACTACGTACCGCTACTTTTTTTGTATGCGGTGCGACCATGCATGCTACTGCTAGTTGATGCCTCTGTTTACCGCAGTAGGCCCTCTTCGGTTGTGGTACAAAACTCTGTCTCGCACGTCGGCTGTCGGTATCGGCAGGTAGCAAGGGACAAGAACATTAACAGCCACTTCCTAACTGGCTGGCATTTTACGTCGGACCGACGACGGCATCGCTCGGCCACCTGTTAGATTGGGACTACACCGCGGTTCACGGCCATGGTAGCTCTTCTTGCGCAAATCAATACGTAGATATGACCGCAACCTTGGATTCGGCACTTAAAAATATATATAGATAGATGGAAGCGAGTAACCTTGTGGATGCGCTTCCCCAGCTTGACAGCAACCGGGGATGTCACCAGGCCTGGCCCGAAGTTTATATTTTAACTAGCTTCCCATTCCTTAGCTTTAGTAGTGATTTAGGGGGAAGCCGCTAAGTGGCTCATCTCCGATCCTCATCGCGAGGAACTGTGGAATTAACCTAAAACGCTGCATACGCTGAAGGGGGCGGGAAACACTCGCTCCTTTGACCCCGACGTGACCGGATCATAGAGTCAATAACCGAGTACCTGCTCTTGGATAGTACCTGCTCCTGGATAGTTTTCTTATCGACCTGGCGAAAGGCTAGCCTGCAGTGCGAGGCCGGACTGTACAGCTGTCATCTGCAAGCATATTGGCCGAGTGTTGTCAATATTGCTTAGTTTGTGTTACCCTCCTTCCTAATAAGCGTTTTACTGCTGCAGGGGTTTGGCTACTGGCCCACACCTTTTTCTTCGGTACCTCGACGTCTGTTCTACGGCTATATAATATCGGCCCCAATAAGCCTTTTTGTACCCCCATGGACTCTAAGTGTATCCATAGCCTGAACGCTTTCGTATTTCTTGACCTTTAGGAATGCCAGTCCGTCTCTTTCTATTCATATTTCTAACTATCAAGGCGAATGCAGAAGCCAGGGTCAAGGCCAGGAGAACGAGCCTCCCCCGGGGGCCCTAGAAAAAAAAAACAAAAAAAGGGGGAAGAAGGATAGCTGGCAGTAAAGGAAAGTTTAAGGGAAGAGGGCAGCAGGCAAGTCAGGAGACCGCCATGCTTATTATTATAGAGGTATGTAGCTAGTTACCTATATACTTAGCGTGAGTACTCAGTTACACCTCTTGATCCCCATTGGTTAAAAAAATACTGTGCTTCAATTATGAAAATTCAGTTTGTTTAAGAAAAGCACATCAATTGTTTATTACGCTGCTTCATGTACATGTTATTGCTAACAGTACCTTTGTTTTTCCGTTCCCAACAACTATATACTGGTCATCACCCTTTCTACTTCCAAATTCCTCATAGCATTCTCCCCTACCGCTGCGGCGGTGCTATCTTCGTCTATTACTGCGAGACAAAAGCGCTGTGGCTATATAATAATGCTACCCATGGACCCCGATACACTTACGCCAGCAACTATCTCACTTCAAAAACCGGGTAATGCTGGCAGGATGCATGAAGGTTGGAAAGTATGGATGGTCAAGAAAAAACAAATTTGATGAAATATAATTTAAAATTAAGAAGAAATAACGTACAACTAGGCCGGTAAGGATGGGATAACGTGAGGCACTGGTTGCATACCACGATACCGATCTGTTGACCTTACGCCATGTCGATGTAATAATAGAGGGCGGCTGATACACTATAGGATATCTTTACTAATACGCACGCCCGAGAAGCCTCCTGTCATTGCATGGAAGGATATTCCCCCAACCGAATCACAACTATCAAAGCCTCTAAGCTACGTAGCCGAATCGGGTTGTACAGGTTTGTCCGGCCCTCCTGTGGAATCTGGCCCACCGCCAGAGTTAAATCTAAAGCTCAGATCCAGAATCCACAGTGGATTAAAGCCCCTAATCAAATCAGTTCTTTCAAGTTTATATATCCCATCTTCAGGGCCAGACTGTATAAATTTATCAGATCCTCCGTTTGAATCCAGATCCCTAGATAAATCATGCTGCCGAGCAGGGCTAGGGGCTAGTTGGCGATGACCAGGGAACATCATTAATGATATTAATGCATTTCGTGGGGCAAATATAGCCTTGCCATATTGCTCCTCTCCCGTGAATATAGCATCGGTAGCGCTGAAATTGGCGCCATACTCGTGGGTGTCACCCATTTCATTTGCGATATTCTTGTTGGGTATACGGTTGGTGGGAAGTATTGGATTTTGTTGACTGCGGCGCCCTTTGATCCATTGGCAGGTTTTCTCAATCGGAGAGAAAAGGATTTTAGGTTTCCTTTGTCTGAGCGGTTTCGGATTCCGAACACTGTAGCCATAGGGGTAGGAATGAGGTAATATACATCGTTAGTCCGACCAAAATGTTGGCAAGGCAAGGCTAAATGGAGATTTGCAACAATTGCAACGTACCTATCGCCATTGACGGATATAGCATAGCCATTTTTAGTGCATTTCAGAAGCTTTTTGAGACGGATTCTATTGAGATGGATTGTGACCTCAGGCTCAGGCTGAAGAAGGTAGGCACGAGCCTCCGCGCTGTCGCTGTCTAAGAAAAAACCGGGGGAGGTATGAACACGATGATAGTCGCTTTGAGGAACTAGAAAAGGAGACGATTGGATCCCAACAGAACCTCCGTACGGATAGACGGTGCGCGAATCAAGGGAGCTAACAAAAACAAGAGACGCTAGAAGAACGAGGATATATTCTCGGTTCACGGTTGGCGATGCGAATTTCTCCCAGCCAAGGGTGTTGCGGGACCAAAACGCCATGTCGAACATTTTGGCCGTTCTTAGTATTATACCTACCGCAGAAGTATGTTCTGCAACTCTTTAATCTCAAAGGAAATTCAGGCCTTGCGAGAGACACTTGATGTGAAAATATCTCTGGAGGCCAAGTCAAAGGTTGCGTTTTCGAATTTGTTTGCGTATCAGGAATCCAAAACCTTAAGCAATATATACTAAATCAGGCTGAATGTAACCTAAAGCAACAGCAAAGGGGGCACGGAGAGGTTAAGAGACAAGTAAGAGAGCACATGAACTAGAAAATGGTAAGAAGGTGCCTTTTTATGGTCAAGTCCTTCAGACTGTGCCCGATCATCTTGTTTGTTTTGATTTTGTCTTCCTTCACCTCGCCCTTATTCCTTGACTCTCTCACAATTCCATCTTAAATTTCAGCTCATCTCCCTTTGTAGATGTCTTCCTTTCGCTCTCTATGGCAAGTCTCAGGAGTATACCCGTGTGGATAGCAGGCTTGGTAGTACGCTGCCCTGATAGAAGTAACACGGTCGTAATCGAGATTTGAGGGGTGTCAAGAGACTCATCAGGCTGTTATTTAAAAGTTTGTTACGGGTGCTCTCCTTGATAGTGAAATTGAAACTCAAGACGTGCTGCGGCTGAAAGTATGCTATGTGAGAAAGGGGTTTTCGCTAGGATACGTAGACCGTGTCAAACGTGTGCCCTGGCAGTGGAGCCTTGGGGGGTCAAGTGGGAGGGGCGACTTCTGGAATTCTCCTAGAAGAAGAAGGAGGTTAAGCGGCAGCGCTATAGCAGCCTCGAACCTCAATTTATTGTAGACGAGTCGGTTAGTCCGATGCATAGCTCGTCCCACTCCTGGGAGTAAACGCCAAACTTGCGTGGTTGTGAATGGGCGACCGATCTCGGAAGTCGTTCAAGCAGGAAGGGATTTATGGAGAGGATGCATGCCTCGTTTGATCCTGCATATGGAATTACGTTGGGCCTTTGGCCACTTTTCCTGCCTAGGGTCTTCGGGGGACGGATTGCTTTTTTGCTTTCCTGATATGCATTTGAAAACTCTCCGCAAGGCTCTTGTGACCCCCAATGGAGATATCCGAGAATTCGAGAGTTAGTTTGCAGAACCAATATAAAGGAGTTGCTAAACAGAGTTGCCGGGCTAGGGTGATCAATAGGCTTCCGCTTAACTGGCAATAATTTGTCGTCCAAAGGGTTGGGAAGCGGATTGGTGGCAGCCAATCAGTATCCCTGGTCGAAATCACCTGAGGCTAGCTGGAGCTTGAACTTTTTCATTTAGAGGCCCGAGCCGGCATAAGCTTCGACCTTCCGCTCTATTCGGTGCTATGAGAACTAGAAGTGCATCTACCTGAGGCGGAAAACAAACAGAGCTGGAACCGGGCCGATCTGCTACACCTATGCTCGTGTTAGGAGAAGCTCAAGTCTAATAGCTTTGCGTGCAACGATGGCTCCTCACAATGCTGGTACAGCTTACAAATCTAAATTTATATTTTTTTCTGGGTAGGACACCAAGTATACCGCTTCGAGTTAAGCAAGCATAATCAAATTTGGAAACTATATGAAACCTGAGTAAAATTTCTAAAGATACTTGGAGCGCCTTTGCATATACATGCAAGCTGCTTGTAGGGTTTCGACTACTGGGAATCTCTATGCGATCCTAGTTTGCTAGTGGCCGTAGGAAAATTAGTCCAGGGTGAGATTTAAAAAAAAAAAAAAAAGAGAGAGTACATCATACTAGTAGTCACCTTTGATTGCTTTTTTTTTTTTCCACCTTGGAAATTACCTCCTTGGGACAGGAAGCCTCGGTTAGCTAACGACTAGCCAAGTCTAGAATTAAATAAAAGTTGCGCCTACTAAACTAGAAATTTGAAAAAAGTTTGTTTATAGTAAGGAATTTTACCGCTTTGAAATCTTTGCTTTTTCAGCAACAGCCTCGATATTTGTTACAATCGACGCTACCTATCCTATAGGCGTCCGAACTCATCAGGACTCTGGGACTTGTCTAACATATATGCACATGAATACTGCGTATCTCAAGTGTTGAGGTGCTCAGTTACTTAAGTATTGCGAGCTCATAAACCTCTTGGTTCAAATGTTAAATTATATTGGGCCTAAGCCAATAGCTTCTGGAAATAGCTATTAATAGTAACAATAAAGTAGACGAAAAGAGCATAATAAGAGGTTTCGAGATCCGGAGGTAGAAGTTGGGGAACGCTCTTAGAATCAGCGACGTGCACTTGGATTGTAGTATCAGTAGCCAGTAGGAAAGCTAGTCCGTGTTTTTTTTTTTTTTTTTTTTTTTTTTTTTTTGGGAGCTACAATTCCTTGCAAGTTATTACTCGAAACAGAAAATAACCCGAACAAGAACAAGAAAAGATGCAACAAGCAAAACGCTTATCAACGCAAAATGATATTTACCAACCAAATTGTAGAATATACCAAATACCACCTGAAATGACAAAGACCCAGTCTGTGGACAAACCCCATAGCCCGCTTCGTAGCTCAAGCCAAAGCGATAACCCTTTCCATACCGCTCTGCGATACTCTTTAAACTATTGCATTATTAAACTCCCCAGGAGCAGCTTAGCCTATTACGCTCCGAGGACACTTCACCCAACTCACTTAGTAACTCTCTAGCCCGTTGAAGCTAACCTTGGGCTTTCTGGCAGCGTTAGGCAACTTAGTTATGTTGGGGTTTCCCGATATACCGAGTCCTCCAACAACATCTGGTGGTGATGACCCATCAGGTGCTGCAGTATGTTGGTATCCGGGTCGTTCAACTGTGGGAGCAGCGGAAACTGACCAGGCCACTGCGGTATCCGCATACTTAAAACCGGTTGGAAGACCACCAGCGTAAAGTCTCTTGGGGATGGGATCCCCTCTAGCATCGACAGCAGTACTGTCGGAGCTGCAGATACGCCCTGAATCTTCGATTTTATATTCCATTGTATATTCCAACATGTCTATGGCAGAGCCTAAATATTCTTGGTCACTGTACTGTACTTGAGTCCTTTGAGGCATATCGACTATCAAATGCACGAATATGCTAGTCCCAGGCTGTAAAGTGACTTTGACCGTTGTGGTTGACCCCGATGAGATAATACGCTTGAGTAGCTCGAGTCAGGTTGAAATTTCCGTTGCAATATACTAAACATAGGCTGGCTAGTGGCGATATATTAGATACTTGATTTCCAAGCCAAAGTTCTCGTTGTCCGCGTGAATACTCTCAATCTAGACAACAAGTCCTGGTATAGTTTGACTAGCAAAGACGTCCGTGGATGCGTAAGGCAAGAGTAAATATTTTCGCGACTGTAGAGGCCTTGAATAGTGCAGGCAAGAAGAGACAGCTTGCAGTCTGTTAATCGATCGATGAGTTGAAGTTTTTAATAGAGGCGACGAGGGTAGGTATTAATGAAGCTGTTTCGCCGCACTAAATAGTGGTAACCACTCAAAATGGGGTTTTTTTTCTTCTTTATATCATCTAGATATAAGATTAATCATAACGATCCAAGTAACTGAAGGGTAGGGCTGAGGGCGAGTAAATAAGCGATGATTGTAGGCAAAAGAAAAGAGATACACAAAGAGCCAAAAAAAAGGGGCAGTGAGATATTGATTACTTTATATAAATTTATCAGTTTAGAGGTGCACCTTTAGTTTTAATATATTCCTATCCTTCATTTAATTTTTTTATTTCTGATAGCCTTCGCTATTTTGAGGTAGTATATATTTTTAGAAGAGTAGAGGATTAGACTTAATTAATTGCCTCCGTAGGAGTAGGCCTCGTGCATGTACGAGATATTTACTTCATGTAATACAAACCAATAACCAGGTTGGATGCTACATAGTACAAATTATAAAATAATATTTAACCAATTAGGCTAGCAATTGCTGCAGGACACCTGTGTGGGCAAAACAGTGTAACAAATTGCTTAATAACTTAAATGATCTGATTTCTCGTGTTGGTTGTATAAAAAGTTGCTTTTTGGCGTACAAAAAGTTGATTTTAGGTTAATGCTATCATGCTGGGTCTTCATGCCTTTTTCCTGGAGATAATAACTGGATACAAGCATAGATATACATAAGTATTTGCTTAAGTATTAACCCGAAAAATACTGTCGGGGAGTGTTAGCACAGTTGGTTGCTATCTCTCGGCTTCGTGGGCATCGCATTGGCTTGGTTATTTTGCTGTCTGTATTATGCCAGAATACAGTAGTTGGCAAAGAAAGGTATAAGAAACTCGAAAGCCGCTTTACAATAGCAAAAACCAACTATAAACAAAATTCTAAGACTGGGGTAGTATCTTGGGTGGATTCTATTTCATTTTTTTGTATTTTTACGTCACCTGGTCCCCAGACCATCAATATAGTCCCTCCGCGAAAAAAGAGTAAAGGAGGGCTTGTGAAGAAGAAAGGTTTCTATTAGTCTTCTAGCCTTTCCCGCATAATCTTCCGTTAGTATAATACTCAATGTACCAGCTCAGTAACTTACATTCTTAAGCAAATAAACAAAGGATATCGTACTAATGCAGGACGAAAAGGCCGTTGGTTCGGTTGTTTGAGGCTCGATCTGTGTTTAAAACTTCACAGGGCAGCAAACTATTATAAGAACTATTCGAAAGTGTTGAACGAAATAATATCTTTATCAGATGCATTTTATTCTTAAATTTATCATTCGTGCCGTCGTCTCAAATCCGGTCTAGTTAACGTTAGCTAATTGTGCTCTTTTCAGTTGGGCGTAACAGGATTGCCACGTAAATAGGGTACCCATGTTACTTGGCATATAAATTTCCCTTTCTGTAGGAAGGATATAGTATAGTCGTGAATGGCGCATATAGCGTTAGTGTCGCGTATATGTCATAGTTATTTATACGTTTTAGGGGCTCAATGAATGTTACAACGGGTACTTGGCTATGAGAGCGAGACCGTATGGTGGCTGATGACTTATATATGGGCGTGCCCTTATTCCTCTATTCTATTTCCGAAGTTCGGGATTTGTTTGAAAAAATTGCATCAAGCGACAAGAGTATTTCGTGAACGGACAGAAAAGAAGAAAAAGAAAAAAAAGGTGGCCGAGATAAGCGAGAGAGGAATCCTCCCGCCTCAGATTCCGACCCTCGTGAACCATCAAACATGATATATATAGCTCCCCCAGATGGAAGGCTCTGCATTAGCTCCCGTTTGTCTTGGCACAGAAACAGATCGATTTGTTGCCCGTCCTTGCCAAGTTTCGTCGGTACATCCCGAATGATCTCGGAACTGACAATCCACACTTCTTGCTCAAATTTCTGCTCTGGCGGCCAATATAATGCTGCACGTGTTTTTCAGAGCCTACCCACTTTTTTTCTTTTTTCCCAAAGATTCGTTATAACGCAATCTATAAAACGGGGCGAGAAAAAAGCGGAATTCAATCACATTGCGTAGCGAATAGAGACGCCAGTCTAGTCTATCGGGGCCGGCAGGTTCAGACATATCTAAACCACGTACTGTCCGTCCTATCAGACCGACTTTTTTGTGATGGTTAGACAATCGAGTGTTATGCATGACGCGTAGGGAACCGGGGGGGCAAAAAACAAAAATCTAGCATGCATCCGTGGAAGAAAAAAGTTTTTTTGCTCTTATCATGCAATGACCTACCTTGCCCCAACGGAAACAGACCGCGATCGCAGGTTCACAGATGTTGTACAGCGATCGCAAGCTAATTGAGCTGAGTCAGCCTAGAAAAATACTGTAGCTTTGTACCCCGGGTCAATCGCAGGCAAGGATTTTTTCCCACCTGACATTTGTATCTTTGTACCATTTTCTTCCTCAAAGGAAAGAAAAAGAAGAAAGAATGCAAAGCCTCCTTCGGCTAAAGAGCTAAAGATCAAGATGGCATACCCCAAGGGTTTAGATATAACCTTAATGCTCTGGTATCCGCAAGAAATGAAACGCAGTAACCATTCTAGAACTCTACCTTCGCACATGTCAACAGAATGAGAAACAGACGCTGGTTTCTTAGACACCTGGGCTTGCAGGTTTCTGATACGTGATACTCTAGCAGTACTGAGCAAATCATATCCGTCATTACTTGGTAGAGTGATCCGGGCCAGCCTGCAGCCGCATTGTACCTATCTAAAAGTTTTGATTGGAAACTACCTAATAATCAATTAAGAAAAAAAAAAAAGGGAGAGCGAGAGAGCGAGAAAGAAAAGGAAAGCCAGAGGGGTAGCGCTTGCACTCATACCACAATTCCAACATGAACAACACAAACTAGAACAATTCAACCATGCAGCCCTCACCTTTTGCAGCCCGTGTAACCAAGCTTTCCCAATTCTCATATTCCATTTAATGCCCCTTAAAATATGGTTGTTTATGCAAAGAGGGTTAAAATTTTTATATTTGCTCAACATCATAAATATGTAACAAAATATTGACAGATGCGTAGTACCTAGCCCACATATGCACCTGTCTACCCATAAAATTGAAATGTAATGTGACCGTCTGCCATTTCCGCCCCAACCAACTACTAGATCGCAAGTACCGGTAGTAGTTAGTTGCTTTCAAGAAAGGGCTAATCATGGCGAGATACAAGGAAATCTATTACATGGAGTTTGATGACTGGCGCTTTCATTCGAGAACACCGTAGATAGATGGGGGATTGCAGCGAGTACATATGATGTTCACAAACATAAAAAAAACAGAGAAAAGACAAAGGCAAAAGAAAATATTGTGTTGTTTCGAAGTACCCAGGGTCCTGCCGGCAAGTACTATTTTTTAGGTCCATACGCGCAACTCTCGATTCTTCAAATCCCTATGGTACTCTTGTACCCCCTCTAAGTTTGCCCATCCGGCCTTGGAGGACTCGCAGGTCCATCGGTAGGATCTGGGTTCTTGGGTTTGTCAGGCTCTGCGTTCCTGCAAAGGCCCTCAGATAACCCGGTCCATTTGCAAATGCTAGCACCTCCTGGAGGGGAGACCGGCCTTTGCTGGACGTAAGACAGCCCTCTCATTTGAGTTTTACTGGAACCTCTTTTGCTGATTGATGGACTTTCACTCTCGTTACTCTTAGCAATTAGGTCTTGCGTAAATGGGGCATGGCTGACATATCTCTCGGCTAAAAGTGGTGGGCTCGCTATGGGGCTACCCGAAAAGGCTTGATCCGATTTACGTAACTTAAACATTGGCTAGATGTCGATGTCTAGTTTGCGGCGCTCTTGACTCTTGGGTGTATGATGTAATTAGAGCGGTTTTATTCTCTCCAGTATCAGAGCTGCTCGTGGCGATTTGGTGGATCCGAAAAATACACTATCATGGAAGTATGAGGTGTTTCTTCTCTGACAGTGAGAATAATGCCACGATTGTGCCAATCCTATAAAGTTAAGAAGGACTAACGGTGCAGGTAAAACTTGATTGCTCCACCAGGGGATTGTGCTTTCGTAGCGTAGCTGAGGCTACGATGGAGTTATAGAACAAGAGCAATGAGAATAGGGGGGAAATATTGTAAGGTTTCGAAAAATGCTTATGCGTGAGCGATGACGAATACATACAGATATAAGTGGTAAGATGTATTTGAGCCTTGAAATTGGGGCTTGGTAAGCTATATGTAGAGCTTAGGGTGAGGAGCAGACAGGATTGAGGAAAAAAGGACCTCAAGGGATTTTATAGCCTATCTTCCACCCCAACATTGCGTTAAGAAATCAGAACTCCCACCTACGTAGCTACCTATCTCTCTTCGAGTAATTGTGGGTTCTTTCCCCCCTTCTCCTACCCACTGGTAATCTCCGTTTGGCTTCAGGAAGACTGGCATGAACCCATCAATAGCAACCTGCTCCGTAAACGCTAGTGCACGCGCTACCCACTCTGGGCATAGTAGTATCTCTCTGGACACGGCACAATCACTTGATCTCCTCTCTACACTAATTATTCGATGGCAATTGTGGTTGCTAAACAATGTCTAAGTAATTTTCAGGGTATAAGGGCTAGAGACGATTATATCTACCTGGTACACTACGTATCTACAAGATGTTTTATTTTCAATGTCTCACCGCGGCACAGGAACAGTCTCTAATCCTACCGTAGAGCCTGTGTCACCTCCTTCACAGCCAGGAGGACGGAACTCGAGGGGCTATCTTGAGTAGGATACGCTGCCAGGAAGCTTGCATCCGTCACAAAGCTGCATACTATCGACTATCGGTTCAGGTTGACACTGTAGCCTCAGTAGGTCTCTGCGAAATTGCACGATGGCCTATTATCAAAGTTTTCCTAAATTCCTCACATTATGGGGCACCAGAACGTCACAGTCAATATCAGGAAAGTTGTATTCCTAAAATATGGTGCCTATGGCCTCTCCCAGAAGAGTTGGCTGTATGTCTTACCACTTTTTCAACAAGAAAAAAAAAATTTTTTTTCCCCCAGCTATCTATTCGGTTTTGCTTCTTGTGACGTGCGGTGTGTGAGCGAATAATTTTTAAATATAGTCGAGTAACTCGGTAATTGGCCAATGCAATGGCTGCAATATCTCGCAGATCACATCAGTCAGCACGATGGAGACCAGCTGCGGTGCTGGCAGTGCATTCAGGTGTTTCACTTTCGCTTTGCTAATCGCTGGACAAGCCTACACCCGCATCGTTGCAATAACGATCCCGTGATGATTGTACCGCGTGTTCACGAGAAAATTTCACACTGTTAAACTAAGCACAGACAGGTTATACTTGGAGGGTCCAATCTGCAGGTAACCGATAGTCCAATTCCCGTTGATGCATGTCGCAATTCCCGGGAACCAAAACTCTGTTTTGGCTCATCGGTCATCACAATTAACAGTGGAGAAGGAAAAAAAAAAAAAAACAGCGACGCTGCGGTGAATTTAATTTTGTGTAACCTTGTAGCCGGCGACCCTGCCATCTCATCAAGTTCTAGACGTGAGCCATTGGGCGTAAGGGATGAATTCATATGAAATTCAGCTAAGCTAATACCCACAGATTCCGCCCAGGAATCACCGAAAGGATGGGGGCGAGGTGTGCATGATGGCCGGGCACGGTCGGGGTAAGCGTATTACGACAGAGTATATTGCAACGCGCAGCTACAAGCTTCATCCTGAATGGTTTGCATAGAGCCTACCTTAGTGTTAGGGTGTCTAGACGTGTAAAAGGTATATGCATGCATGCACAGCGACAATTCTTTATGCCCCAGTCGGCTGGTTAGGAGGATAAAAAATTTTTTTGATACATTCCTTTGAGCTATTTTCGTGAACGCGCCGCAATACTAGAATAATACGAATCTTTGCGGTACGAGGTCCATACGCGGGCATCGAGCATTAATTCGTAGATGCTTGAGTACCTAAGTAGGTACCTAAGCAAGCACTTAGTACTTGGACACTTTTTACAAACGCATGTTATGAGAAAATTTTCCATTCGCACGAGCACAGACACTCTTGGCGGGAACAGAACTCCTGGATGCATGTATAAGCTCGAGTGACCCGTCAAAGCTATCCTGATTATGCTTGATACAGATAAAACAAGATACCTTCCTCTAACCTACCTTTTTTCTTTTTTTTTTTTTTTTTTTCTTTCAAAGAGGCATTGCAGATCAGGCCGGGGATTGCATCATGCATCGATGTATCCAGGCTCGGATAGTGCTTTGGACCCGAATAGTTCGGCGGGGAATCAGCTATCCTAGGCAAGCCAATTGTTCCTCATTGGATTGGGAAACGGGAACACTAACGAGGGAACCGCTAGACTGGGACAACCCGTAGCACTAGCGTCCTCGGGAGTGACATATATATGGCCAGGTTGATACCACTCGAAGATTCGATGGAATTCCAAAGAAATTGTATTGCCGTCTTTTTTTTCGCCTTGCTTTGGAGTTCCTTGGTCCTCTCTCGCGCGCCAATTGGTCGCCTTGTGCATCTGTCCCGCTTTTGCGTTGGCCGATTTCTGGGGACGTTATTATGGGCAAGCCAATTACAGGTAAAGCTGTGCACATATATATACAGCTGTATACAGCACATGTACTGTACATGCTATGCAATGCAATGTTTCCTAGCTTTCCCAAAACCCCAAAACTGGCCAGGAATAATGGAATCAGATAGAAAAAAAAAAAAAAAA
>LDUD01000123.1:112483-128068 GCA_012184295.1 Dactylella cylindrospora
CCGCATGATCTATCTATAGCTATATACTTCCGGTTGACTGCCTATTGTGCATTGTGCAATTCTGCGAGCTGCAGGATGCACAAGATGTGATTCATGCTTGGCATCATTATTCATTTTTTCTATTTGGCTTGAGAGACACTCTCAGATATGTGTTTCAACCGATCCTAGAACCCCCACACCCTGACTCGGAGGATATATCAATTGCAACTCAGATGCCGGATTCGAAAGTTTCCAGGCTCCTGGCTGATGGAGCTCCCCCTCCCCTTTTTTTCTACAAGGCACAGCTGGTAGTTCAAACTCGATATCAACAAGGTGGCAGTACCTGGACATAAAGTGGCTAGGACCTCCTTAAGCTTTTTCTCAGAGATCTCTTGTCATCGAGCCCTTGTCAAAGTCATCCCATGTATCCTAGAATCCCTACCACTCCAGTCGATGCCGATTTGTGGGGAACCGGGAATTCTTGAAACCCAAGACTCATATATTACTGTAATATGCACCCCCTATATCAACGGGAAATTTACACGTGTTTGATGTAGATATTAGTCCACTGTCTTTATCGTCAATTTTCGATCGGGCGGCTAGGTGCAAATTACGCTTTGATTGAAGGCTATAACGTTATTCATTTTTACTCCTATTTGCGTACGTCGAAATTACCGTGATGTGAGTTAGGCGAGTTAGAATTACGATATTATTTGGCGATAATTCTATAGCAAGAGGGCTCTCCGATCTCGAGGATGAGACTGAAACTAGTTCAAAGCTTGCCATCGGGCCCGTGCACCGGATCCACGAAACACCCTCCCACCAGCCTCAGTCCTTGACGTTTGGGCCGTCCAATATGTTACATCCTTAAGCGGCACAGCAGACTCCTCGCCACAGAAGAACACCTGCAACAAAGACCCCAAGACTTCACAGCATGTGCGTGCATATCCCAATTGCATCCCTCGCGAATATTGATTCTTACATTGGAAAAAGAATTCGATATCGAGAAGAGCTCCCTGTACCACCCTTTACCATGGTTCCATTATAGGTCCCAACTACTGTTGACATGTCGCGCACAAATGCCCGAAAATGGAAGGGGGACCCGATTCCCCGGTCACTTTTTGTCTTCCCAATCTACTCACATCGGAAAAGGAATCCGTGCATTGTGGTACATGAATCATGGCGTTCATGGCTCGTGGGTAAGGATGACCGACTGTGCACAAGTCCCCCAGGCATGCCTGGTGTACACATGCAGATCCAAGCGTATGCATACACTGCTCAGCTAGCATCCTCGCCCCAAACCGTCGCCTTGTTTTTCCTTAGTTTAAAAACCAGGTTTTAGTCCCTCATGCCGCAACAGCTGGACAGTTTGTCTATAGACACCCAAGTCTATTTTACCCGTGGCTTGAACATAGGCATCAATGGAACGGAGCGGCCGAAAGTGGATCCGATAATCCATGGCATATTGGTACAGGCGGTGAACAAAATGGGATAGAGGCTGAATGAGGAGCGGTAAATGCGCTTCCTAGCAGGTTTCCGCGGTTGAAATAGCACCAGAGAACCATATTCATATTCTACCGGCAGCTGGGACGGTCAGCAGGTCGGTGCATATTCAGGTTTTCGGCGCAATCTTTTGTGGAGAGGTTGCGAGCTGGCTAAATGGCGAATGCACCACACCTGTGATACATCTCGAAAGTCGACAGTCCTTAGGTAGCTAGCGAGGCTTCGAAGAAAGTAATGGCAGGTAGATCATCGATTTATTTACCAGCAATGGACCGGCCAGCCGTCTGAAAGGAGTCCGAGACCGGCAAATTCCGATAACGTAATACTAAGAGGCGCATGGACGGACAGGTCGGCCAAGAGCTGTCTGTGTGTAGATTTCGAAATTTATTTTGCCGTGCAACGTCGGTACCGCTACGTAATATCCCCTTCTCGGTTCGTATCACCTCGCAATCAATTCTTGACGATTCCCCGGTGCTACGAAGGTACTGTCAGTAATTGAAACAAGATTGAACTTTACTCCCACGAATAGAGTTTCCCGCATCAAGATGAAAAGGGCAAATTCGAAACCATTTAGCGACAGAACCATTTAGCCTGGAGCGGACATTTCCGTTCAGCTCATGTTTCTGCAGTCGTTGGCTATCCGTGGTGTACGTTTTGGGCGCTTAGCTGCACGAAGCAAGGAGATCCTGATATCACACTCGAAGGGAACTATTTCTCAATAGTCCTTGCCTTTCCAAGCAGGGTGAGTCTCCGGCATCACTATGCGATCAACACATTGTACGTCTTGCATCCTATCGCTATATCGCCATCTTCGTATTCTATAACATTAGACATCTAATTTCACACTTCTAAAATGCTTACCCCGAATGAAAGAAAGAACCTATCCCCGATTCTATGTGCTCATTAGGAGGAACTTCCGCAACGCCATTTCCCAATTCGCCCTTCTTGCCTTTTGCTTAAGCGGTACAGGTCTCTTGTACCGCTTCAACTCAACAATTTGTATCAACGTTACTCCTCTTTTACCGCAACTTCATCACTCGCGCCTCCACCCGATGCAATCGTCAATCCCTCGATGATTTCATTCCCAAAAGTGTATATCCCAATCGCTGGGAAAATTATCCAGAGTCCATTTGGGAGGATCCAAAACAAAATCAAGTTCTTTAGAGAGTTGTGCCCAATGTTCTCAAAGCTACCCAGAGGTTCTACCAGCCCTAGATTATTGAACCAGACTTCGTTAGTCCCCTAAATCCTTATTGCAAACTCACACACCCCGCAGCGGAGTGGCAATTATTGTAGGCTTACTCACAATATAAAACCGTTTTCCAAAACGTCGCTACGCATGCACTCAGTCCGACAACGGCAGCAACCGCCGCCTTCTTTCCCACCAGTCGTTTCCCAGAGTACACAGACCCTTCCCCAATGCCGTAACTCGCAACCAGCCAGAAATAATACGAGTACGTCAACGTCTCAAAGAAATTTAAGGTACTTTGAGCAGGATTAAACCCCTTCTTATCGTAGAAGTGCTTGAACCCGTAGATCAAATCTACCTCGCAGTAGATGGCGTACGGCTTCCAGAGAAGATGGTATTTGCCACCGGGCATGGAGTGGGGGCGAAGGAAGACATATCCAAAGTCCCAGACGACGAGAGGGAGCGAGACGGTAAGCCAGAGGAGGAAGAGGATGGATGGTTTATGGGACCAAGTTGCTGTTGGTTTCGAGATCAAAGGTCTGCCGTTGGATTTAGAAGGCGTCGAGAAAGAGCCTGGATGGGCACGAGTTGAAACCATTGCGAATGCTCAGATGTCGGATATCGTTGTTTAGGTACTGTTTGTCGGGAGGTTCGCGTGGATGTTTTGGTGTGAGGTTGGTAAACCTCTAAGAGCCACGACGAAGAAAGGGGTAGCACAGGTGCGGTATAAATACGGTGATAATGGCGACAGTTGCTTCGTTGCGAACCCGCTCTCCTCGTTGCCAAAACTTGATAACTAACAAACCCACAAACAGGAAACCTCAAAACTACACTCTCCCGAGAGATCTCAAGCTGTAATACCCCGGTCCGAACAATTAGCAATGCCAACTAGCGAATGTAGAAACGATTCCAAAGCACAGTGAAAATCCAATATTGGAAATGCGGGGAAACAACCTTTTAAAATACCCTGCCGTTTTGGATTAAACGTTTAAATGCGCTTTGTGTCCACAGATAGCGCCATCTGTTGGAAGAGGTTTCCGTTCTCTTGCCCAATTTCGCTGCCCCGGAAATTTTGGCGCCGGACGCCAAGGATAATAGGTTTGTATATCCTGGAGAATAACGCTACGGATTTAGCCGGAACATTCCAACTCCATCACCGCTCATAGGAATGTTGCCTCTGTGGCGATGTGGAAACGAACTTCATGAGACATCTTGTCAGCAGGATGCGTAAAAGCTTGTTCATATCGGGACTGGGTGTCGTTGGAGAAGCTTACCTATTTAATTCTCTCTCAGGGGGAAGAAGAAGCGAAACTTTTTCGGCCCGCAAAGCTTGAAGCCGCTCTTAAGCTTTACCCAATGTCTTGCCCGGCAGCAACTAGCTTCCGATCGAGGGGACAGGGTAAACACATGTCAATGGCTCCCAGAGTTCGTCCTCACGCTCTAGGACATCACTTTTCGCTTCTATCATCAAGCTCATGACATGCGTCTAGTAGCTAGTGTTGAAGTAGTTCCTGCTAGCTTCTGGCTTCCCATCGTATCTTCGGATTCTCCACAACTCTACCTGTCAATCCCTGCAGTTTCCCGCTCCCGGGGCTCCCCGAGGACACCACGCGACACTTTTCAGAGGGAAGGGCTTCTGGGCCTCAACCGTTACACAAGGTTTGTCCGCCCAGGATCCCTGGGTCAGAGGGTCTTGGCTCAATATTCCCCTCCACCAAAATTCCAGCGCCATGAAGCACCACATGGTTCCTGGGGTCGAGAATTTGACATTGAATAGACACTAAGAAAGCCATCAGGAGTACCAGATGGTACACAGGGCCAAGGATTGGTAATTATTGGATTGGTGATGTTCGGGGAGGCTCGGCGATATCACAATGATCAACACAAGGTGTTGCCAATAAGGTTGATATGGGAGTAGGTAGGACAAAGTATCGGCGCGTTGATATCGAGAGGAGAGATAGCGTAGGAACGAAAAGTCTGGCAGGTAAGGGGTTCGCATGCGGGAGAGTATCGAGTAATTTCATTTAATATCCATGTACATGGCACCTGGCTCCGTATGCGATCTAAGAAATCTAAGAATGATAATATGTTAGTATCTGTTATCTAAGGGGGAGTTGGGCTTACCTGGGTTGTAGTTATATTCCTATTCGGATCCATTCAAAACATCGATATCGAGATAGACTAAAAGCGAGGGATTCTGTGAGCCTTATATTAGTATCGAGCAATTTGACACCCAAAGACTCGCATAAATGTTAGACTTCTTGACCCGTGTTTTCTATTTTTGTTCGACGATATGACCTAGAACCATAATCGTAGTTAGCATCAATTACACCAATTAAGACAAAAAGAAAGGAAGGAAGGAAGGAAACGAAAAGAAATGGAAAAATAAAGGAAAAAAGTTAAATATGATGGAAAGAAGGAAGTGTACTTAGAATTTACAAAGCTATTGAAATATCTCTCTGCCAGATCACTTGCGTCTTTTCATTGCGCCGCCAGGAGACTATGATCTAGATACATGCAGGTTCATGATGTATAGTGAAAGGCAATGGATAAGTAGTTAAGCCGTCCATATTATCATAATAAAAAACAAAAAAAAGCAGATAATAAGCGTAACCTATAATCCTCCTAAGACGATTCTATCATCCCTTCAGATAATGTTTGGTGGCTGAGCGGGGATCGGTTTAGATTCATCCTCTGGTAGAACATTTGCACGATAGCTAGCGAAACCACCGACATTGCCAGGAGGCGAGAATTCACACCAAAGTTGGTAATAAAGACTAAACCTCTGTCAGATAATGAAAGAAAGAAAGAAAGAAGGAAAAGAATATAACTTACTCAGGACAGCCCTCAATCCATGCACAGCCGATTTGTTTCGTATTGAACCAGACCAATTGAGTGAAATGCTTCGTATCTAAAAGAAAGAAAATAAGAAAGTGAAATAAAGAAAAAAAAGGAATATTACTTACCAGGATCATTTGGAACTGGGAGCCGATAGTTGTAATCCCTTGATTCACCGTAGAGACTAAGAATTTTTCAAAAGTTAGCATCATCTTTCAAGAAATTTCCAAGAAAAGAAAAACAAAGAAAAAAAAAAAAACTTACAACCAAACGAGCCAAGCAGGATTATTGGAATTCAAAGAACCAGCCAAGATTTCGCCATAAGGACCACCGGAGGAACGGAAATTGCACTGACGACCTTTGGACAAAGCGTAATTGGCAAGAGTTTGATTCCAAGTGACAGGAGGAGCGGAGTGCAAGTTGCGGTAAGCGTTGGTGATTTGAAGAACAGGAACGCGAACAGCAGACCCGGTAGTCCAGCCAGTAGGAACAGCCCTCTTTCCCAAATCTTGATTTGGAAAAGTGGATTCAGTGAAGGCAACTATATTGCGCTTCAAGTCGGCAACTCCCTCCGTTGGATTGGGAGTCCAGGCAGAACCCAAGACAGATCCAATGGAGGTCAAAGCCCCAAGAAGGACAACAATGAGATGCTTCATTTTGTATTAAGGGTAGAATGCAGATTGAGAATTAGATGATTTGGATTGAAGCTAGAACTAGGAGGAGAGTATTGTGATTGATTCGTTTGGTTGTGGAAAAGAAGTGAAAAAAGAGAGGAGAAGGGGGGGGTATTTATACTTACCTGGGGGGTACGGAAGGGAAATTCAACTCTGTCAATGTGCGTCTATGATTATTGCTGTCGCCCGTCCAGTTGTGCGATCAGTAGTCACGCAGGAGGGCGTTTACGATCCGAGGTGGGCTAGTGGGCGTATTGAGTAGGCCGTGTGCGTGCGATAGGGAGCCGCGCGGGACGAGGGCGGCCTTTAGGACAACGTCAACGGTATATCGAGGGCAGATACCTAATTCACAAGTTAGATACGGACAGCATCACGTTCTTTCAGGGGAGGATTACTTATCTTAGTTCATATATATATATAGTCAACTTATGATATAGGGCAATCGAGCAGTTGATCCCAGTAGGAATCTTTGAGCTTAGATGTGGGAATATATCGATATAATATCGTATTTGAGGAAATATTGCTCGTTTCTTGATCGAGCTTCTTGGTCAATTCAAAGAGGAGGATCGCGATGGGCTAATATCATGATGCAATGCCCTACGACTGAAGATGGGATTCGAAACTTATATACCAGCGGATGCCAAGATATGGTGGGGACATGGTGTGGATGTCTTATTGTATGGTGTAGAAATTTGCGGAGAGCGTGCTGGCGCCAAGGGCGTATACCGCGGTTAATAATGAGGGTTCATAAGCCCTTCAGTAAACTTATCAACTGAGAACCCAACCTCAGAGTATCACGGCGTAACAAGGCAGCAGAAAAAACTAAGGCGAGAAATTTGCTATTGAGATTATTCAAATCAAATAGATAGTACTTACTAGATATAGACTATAGCTCTATTCGTTTCGTAGAGATTGGATTTTATCTTAACATCGAATATATATAAGTCAATACATAATTCATGCACCTGAGTTTCACAGACGTTGCTTTAACGTATCTTCGGCTTTCTCAGATCTCAGTAGTCGAAATTTGCCTTAGTCTATCACAGATGCTTCGAAAAAACGAACGGTTTGGTTCTGAGAATCTCGTGTTGATTGTTGGAAGTCCAGATCTGATGTCAGTTCGTTACGCGACTATTTCGCGTTACCCCAAGGTATGGGGCTCTCTTAAGCTTGTCCCACATACCAACGCGGTGATATAATATTAACACTCAGGAAGGGCAAAGATAGAATGCTCATTATAGGTAGGCACCTCTTAATGTAAGCGTATGGCATACCAAACCTTTATCATTGTATTCGGAGCCTCCTGAAATAATATACTAGGCTCATATAAATCTCAGCACAACGGCACTTATTGGATAGATAATGGCGTAAGCTTACTCTATTGCTATGGCACTCTAAATTCCAGGACAAGGTTGCCGTCATTACTCTAGTTGTATCACCATTCTAGAACACAATTTTTACTTCATCTATCAATTGTGGGGTATCATCATTTGCCAGAGTTGTCAACTTTCATAGTTCTTCTAATTGCTATGGTTCTCAACTAACTTCCATCCCCACTATCGCATGAGCCTGCAGGATAACCTTGTTGGCTTAGCCATCTGCTGGTATCTGTTGTAAAATGTGCGTTGGCCAATCTTGCTCTGTCATACTTCATCCCTCAGCTTCGACAGCGCCAACCAGACACGCCGCCGCGACTACTCAAGCGTCCGAAAAAGCATTACCCATATCGCTAAAACTGCAATCTGCCAAAAATCTAATCTTTCGATTGGAAGGCATATTTAGCATAGCCAATCGATATACAATCGTTCTGGACTTTGCTGTCAGCTTCTTCCGAAAAAGCAATTTTCTGACGTGGTCGGATATTTCCTGTGACTGCAGCACTGACAGCCATCACCGCCCTTGACTGGGTTCCTGCTCTCTGTATTGAATCATCCTTTCCAAAATACTACTAGCTTGAAACGTATACTCCCTTCTTTTGAACCTTTCAACTAATCGTACCGACCTGGTCCCACCATTTCACGTGCATCCGCTAACTTCTTAGTTCTCTGCCCTTAGGCTGTATTAATACTGTGATAGTAACGTAACGTAAGACTCGGACCTTGGAAACTTCAAACAAATCCAATTGAAAGCCGCCAAGGTTTGTGTGAAACGTGTTGCTGCCAGACTCGACTGACCCACCCTGATTGGCTGCTGCAACTAGAATTTTTCCTTCTCACTATCAGTGAAAGACTAGGTCGAGCTCTTAGGCACGGCTTGATGCTGTCGCATGCAGATTGGCCCAATATGCGAACCAATTGCAAAAGCATGTATGCGTTGTCCGGCTACCTAATCACACAGCCTGCCGCGAGCAACATCACCAAACTGGAGAGGGAGAAAAAAATTTTGCACGGGATGGAAGGCAAGAAGGGGGATGCAGTGAGTGTGAGTGGAGACAGCGGATACGGCAGGGAAGGAGGAAAAAAAAAATTCTGAACAGTTCACAGATACGAATTGGATTATGATAAGGTGTCGTGACTTGTCGAAGTCAACGATGACTACTCTAGACTGTTTTCTCTCTTCTCGACGGGATATATATCACCGTCGACCCTTGGGCCGCTTCCTGGAGAGATTTCAGGCCAAGCTACTCACAGTTGAAAATACCACACACAACAACACTATCAACAATTGAGCTCCCTTGCTAGACCCAGGGCCTTATTTTGGTCACTGAAGAAGATACTTTGCAAGAAAAAAAGGAGAAGCTTAATTTACAAAAATAATAAGCCAAAATGTATATCTGGCGCTCATCGAAACCAAAAGCTCCAGCCAATCAGGCACCGCCTCCAGCACCAATCAAACCTGTCATCTCTGCCAACAGCATATCCGTCACATTCAGCAATTCCGACTTTGACATCATAAAAGGAACATTAGGGAGGATATCAGATGAGAGTAACAAGACCGATAAGGAACGAAGCGGTCCTCGGAAACTGAAGGGGAAGGATGTCGACTATGAATATATCCAACATGTGGGACAGGGTAGTTATGGGAATGTGTCCAAAGTTCGTCGGGTCAAGGACGGCAAGGTGCGATATCTACGATATTCCGGTTCCACGGATAGCAAATATAAGTTTTCTGGATAGTTCTCGCTAATACCGCTGTCTCTTCGATAGATCATGGCCTGCAAAACCATCGACTGCGCCCGCAACCAGTCCCTATACGACTCCACCTGCCGCGAAGTTGATATCTGGGCTTCCTTTAAAAGCGAGAAGTACATTGCAGAGTTTGCCCAAGACTACTCATGGAATCCGTCGACGAAGAGTCTGAGATTATACATGGAGTTTTATGAAGGAGGAGATTTGCAAAAGGTTTTGGAGGCATGCAGAGCTGAGGAGGTTGCTATCCACCCATTGGTTGCGACATACTGGGCGACCGAGATTGCGAGAGGGTTGAAGAATTGTCACGATCGGGGTGTTGTTCACAAAGACCTCAAGCCATCAAATGGTAAGTTTTGCGAAATACAGCTTCTATTAATCCTCAATCCAAATAATCATATGCTAACCTTCATCTACCTAGTCCTGTTATCGATGCCATATGTATACAATGACATGCTATGGGCTGCCACCTTGGGCGAGAATCTGAATGAAAAAGAAAAGCAACTCGCTGTACAGTTCACGCAGTGGCTCAAGACTAGGACACCTTGGTGCCACATTGCGGATTTCGGTGTCGGAAAGACATCAAAGGGGGGTCTAAGTGGAGAGCCACCACTCAATCTATCAACAGAGAGCACCTATGTTCCACCTGTGAGTTCTACTGAAAATTTTACTCGTTGCTGCCCTGAACACTTCGTTGCTAATAACTAGATAGGAGTGCGCCACATCGACCACTAGCTATACAACCAAGTCAAATGTCTTCAGTCTTGGGAGACTTCTTTATGCTATCTGCCAATGCGACTTCCCAAATCTTCCCATCGATGCCAATGCAGAAGACCTTCAACCTCTTCCTGTTGAATACCCCGAGCGTCTTCGCAATCTTATCCCGAAATGCCTCAAGGCTGAACCAGCCGACCGACCGACCTCTTCCGAAGTAGTCCTTGAGCTTATGGAAGCCCTTATTGACTTCTTCTGCGACTCTCAATACCTCAAGTTGAAAGCCAATATCGACCGACAGATCAACCCTACTAGGCCAATTTCGAGAACCAGGACCCTTTCGACTGCCTCGACACTCGCCTATATGGCCGTCAATAACACCGTTGATGCCGCCGAGCACCCAGCCTCTCCATCCAAATCATCCGATGCCGACCCAGGATCCCGGGCCATCACTCCTCCACAAGACCGCCACCCCGAATGCAAGTGCGGTGGTAAGACATCTCCAAGAATGAGCCACCTCTCCCTCGCGGTCATCCCAGAAAAGCCAATCCTCCAACCTTCTCCAAAGTCCGCCGAGGAACTCCGCGAAGAACTTGTCAAGGCCTGGTATTCCCGCGATATCAACGCCATGGAAAAGGCCCTCCAGGCTGGTGCCGACCCAAACACCATTGCCCGCTCCTGGCCCAAGATTGGACTTACCACAGAGTATCCTCTTCTCAACTGGACCATTAAGGATGGCTGGTCAAAGATGATGCGACTCCTCGTTGCCCACGGCGCCACCTACAACGCTCCGATCACCGAAATCGTCGACGAGATTGCCAAGCAAACCGAAATCAAGAACTTCCAGAACCAATACCATCCAATCTATCTTGCCGTCTTCATCGCCGATTTCGCCATCCTAGACTACTTCTTCGTCGAAATGAAGTACAGCGTCAACTCTCAGCACTTAGAACGTGGCGACACCCCACTCCACATTGCTGTTATGCGACAGGACCTCAGAGTCGTCAAGTACCTCCTTAAGCAAGGTGCCTCCACCGAATTCCGCAACGAATATGGCGAGTCTCCAGTCCATCACGCTTCTCGATCCTGGGGAACAAAGGTCAACCCATGCCTCGAATACCTTCTTGGTGTCTTCCCAGATGGCGTCAGCGAAGTCGATTCCGCTGGCAACACACCACTGCACATCGCTGCTAAAGACGGTTGCTTGGAAGGCGTCAAGGTCTTGCTCAGAAAGGGTGCCCGTGCCAACGCTAAGAATAACGAAGGTGCCACTCCCGGCATGCTAGCTGTTGGTAGAACCGCTATTTCCAATGCTCTGAGAGATTCTGATGGTATGGTTCCACTCAAGGAGAAGGATGCGTTCGTACAGGAGATGAACGTTGGCGTCATGCCTGCTATGCTTTTGATGTCTTGATGATTTAACCTTTGCAATTGCCTTTCAAGTTTGATTTTCAAATCTTGCATTTCTGAAATTTATCTTGCTTTTACTGCTGTCGTTTTATTTGAGTCGATTTTAACGTTGCTTACCGAGTACCTGCTTTACGGATAAGAGGATCAGGCGTTCTTCACATTTCCTTTACAGATTGAACAGATGGTATCACTTCGCATGGATTTGGACATGGACATTCATTTACACAGGCGTTTTCCTTATTTGCTACTTTTACGGGGAGTTGAGTTTCTTTAAAATTTTCGCTATATATATTAGCCTGCTGCAGTCGAATCCGCAGATTTCTCAGCGTTTTGATTTATGCTTTACGCTGAAGTATATATTGATCTTTCGTTCGATTTCTTTTCATTTGTCTATAATTTGTTCTACCATTTTCATAGATACACACGACTTGTTAATGATAACCTCGAATGAGGATGAAGAAGCCCAATGATGGAGGGCAGCCAGAATGAATCGATTCAAACAGATTGAAATAATTATTACCTTGGAGGAATAGTAGACTTGTAATAACGTTAACACGGCAAGAGTGGATCTGCCACTCACATACTTAGTAGATCAAGTCTTAGACTGCAAGCTTCGTAATACTTTTCAACATTGCTGATGTGTTAGTAGTGGCGGTGGTGTGCTAATACACGTGTCATATGCATAGGTCTGGCTAGTTATGTTTCTTATTGTTCCAAGTAGCAGTCGGCGCTGGCGCTTTCCGGATACCTCTGATCAGACCTGCAGAGTATATTTCTGGACGCCGGGAGGCCAAAGCGTCGAACCGATTTCAAATAAGCTTTCAAGTTCTGAATGGAGGGGTAAATCGTGGGTATGGAAAACGTGACTATTCTGTGACCTGGGAGCGACGGTAACTAAGCGCTTAGGTACTTAAGCAAGTACTTGATTAGACGATTGAATTAAGGTTCTAATGGACGAGAGGGCTCTCGCAATTAGATAGCGAGGACTGTCATCCAATCAGTTCTGACTACAAGTGACGGAAACGATGACCTTGGCAAAGATAACCCATAGCCAATGACCTCGAGAGCGGGATGTCCTAGTCGGCAAGGCTCCGATATTTGCCCGAAAGCTATTTGATTATGAAGAGGATATGTAACTTATCAGTCTTTGGTTGGTCTCTTTGTAGTTGCGATCCCGTTGAAGTAGTTTGACTGTTTGCTCTTAAAATTACCTGCGGCCACTCTCCTCGTAGCGGCGACTTTCTAGTAAACAACTACCCACTATCGCCAGTAACAGTACTTCAAGGTACCAACTACCGACCAAAGCCAAGCTAGGCCTACCCCGCGACAAGGATAATGGCGGGAAGCGACCCGTTGACGATCCCGACGAAGATTCAGTTTCCGTTGGATGGCTGCTGCCATCAACGAGATGATAGAATCGATAAATGCAGGTTTGACGGCGAGCATCCCCATAATATCTGTCTTGAAATCCTCTGCAACCCATTACTAATGACTCTGAACATAGAATTGTCCAGCTAACTTCTGGAGGACAATAACTGGGCTGGTTGGGCTTCTAGAGAAGAATCGCCCCCCAAGGTACTGTCGGAGCGGGATGCTTTGTATAACGGAACTATTTGATATTAATCGATGACTCTCCCAGATGCTCTGCTGAGGGGGCGGGAGGTAGCTCCAGCTGTCTGCTCGACCTGTGGGTCGGGCATTCAGCTGGGGAATCAGGGGCCCCAAGTGGGGCCCCATAACTTTGAGTAGCTGGTTGACTATTAGGGACTTGGTCCCCATTGCCCAGCTACCTCGTTGGCCAAGTCGCGGATAAGTGCAGCCTTGCGGGCTGCACAAAGTGGTAGCTTGGGCTCGGAGCTACGGTGCTTTGCACCGCAAGCCGGGCAGGGTGCAGTGGCACCCAGTTCGATCAGCCACCAGGCTGATCAGGGAGGTGAGGGAGATCTCTAAGGTCAGTGAACATTAGATTCTCCTTTATCAAAGTCCTAGATAGAGCTTGTCTCCTTTGTTATCGGCTACTTGGCAGGTATTCCTGAGGTTGCAGTTCCTCCTTTGATACTAGATGGAGATCGGCGTGGCGATAATGGCAAGTTGTGCTGGCGATGCTGTCGTAAGGCAGTTATGGGATTGTGCCCCCGAGGTCAGTGTTACTTACTAGTATATAAGCTACTAAGTATGCTACACCCTCCAGCCCCCAGCCCGCAGCGTCAGCATGAGGGGCAGTTTGGTGCGAGAGGTGGAAGGTATCACCGTCCACCCGGGAACAGGCATGGGAATGGAGAATATAGGACTTTGCCCTCGGCTTATTGCCCTCGTATCCTCAGTGTATCCCACAATATGGCTGTTGGCGAGGGACCTGTAGCCGCTGAGAGCTCCTTGCCGCCACGGAAACCAGGTCACTTGAGCGACATCATATTGACAATATGTTGATCAAAACAACCATGTTACGGACGTTGCGACTGTCTACCTCTTTCATTCTTGCAACCATCCTTCTCTTCATTACTTTTTTTCTGTCCTTCTTTCTTCAAGCTTTCTTATCTTTAACTACCTTCATTAAAACCATAACTCCTATCACATTTTACTCTTACCAATCTAATTTCCTCTAGAACTTATAAACTTCCTTTGTCTTATTCCATCTTCTTCTAAGATCTTAGTCTTGATTTACTTTTCTAGTCACTCCAAAAAACCTCCGCTGCTGAAAATATCTCAGTGGCGGAGGCCGGAACTAAGCTTCTGGAAAGTCCTAGCTTGTCATCTCGATATCGTTCATCATTTTCCTTGAGACCTCATTTTCCATGCTTGGTTTCTATCAGAGCTTTTATAACTGGTCCTAGAAATTTTTATTGATATGACTTCCTTACCAGAGACTCCCAGAAAGGCCGAAGGTTCTGGTGTGAAGTCTTCCTTAAAGGTCGTTGGAGATCCGAGGAAGGGGGCCTCAAAATTGTCTGAGGCCCCCTACAATCGGCTATCTCCTTCTGCCTTGGCAAACAAGGGGACTTCCACTGTCAACATCCCGGCCAACGACTTCCATCAAAAAATAAGTCGTTTTGTCAAGTCAGAGGAGGCACCCAGCCCTCCTAGCTCAGCCACCCCAGGGCAGCAGTATACTATTAAGTCAAAGATCCCGGCCCGCTGGCTACCTTTCAGCCCGGGTATTGATTTGACAAGTCATTCATCGGGAGAGACCCACGGGGAAACTGGCTCCGTTGGTTCCCCTATCGATGCTGGGTTGGGGAAAGGGTCGCCGAAGACCGACATCTTCGCCTTTGGACAGAAGCATTCAAGGGAGCGTAACTTCTCTATCTTTGATGATGAAGACCTCATAGGCCATTCCGCCAAGACGAGTCCCAGCAGGAGCATCATTAGGCCTGAGTGGTCAGAGGCTAAATCTAGGCCTATTGCAACCAAGGTCATTGAAAATGCCAGATCACCAACGCCCCGTTATCGGAATGACTCGGGTAATCTAGCTGGATACCAAACGCCGCATTCTAATCCGACCACTCCCTCACAACTATATCGACCACTGGGAAGGCCTGAAAATGCACAAGCCACAGGACATTTGACCAGAAAACAGATAGGCTATCCTGACAAAATTCTGGATAACCTCCTACCAGATCCTCTCCCAAGAGAGTTTCCTGTGTTCCCCGAAACTTCTTCTCAAGAAGGAAAGCCCTATATTCCAGATGGATATTCAATCAGAAACATGTCGGAAATTCCGTATCTGCTCACTCGCTATCAACCTTCATCCATTTATGCTATGTTTGGCAACCATATCGGTATGTTGTGCAGATGGACCAGGCGGTAAACTCTTCAAAGCTAATTATACCTTCTAGTGAGTTGCGATACCATAGAAGACAAATTTACTCCGATGCGGATTGGGCAACTTAGCGTTTTCATTCCGATTCGGATGAACGAAGTTGACATTATCGTTGGCTTAGCCCCGTTTGAGCTGTTCCATACTGAATGGAGAGGAACTGGGTCTCCCGTCCCGCTCGTTGACCGATCTGTAATTGGCAAAAGAGCATATGAAGTAATTATCAACCATCCCCTACGAGCAGACTGGACGATTAGCCGCCAAGCTGCTGCCCCAACCGGTCGAAGTATTGGTAAGCACTTGTGTTGATAGAGCTTCCAAGCCAACGCTCTT